>BQNB010172697.1:0-13438 GCA_026074375.1 Tanacetum coccineum
TATTAACATGCATAGAGCTTAAGTGTTGTATTCAAAAGTAAATTATATACCTAAACTTTATTATATTCTGTTATTTAGTTTTACTCTAACCTATTTGTTAGAATATGTTTGACAATCTGCATCACAAAAAACAAGTAATCCACACTTTCCAGACTATTAATCTTCTAAAAAAAACTATTTAGTTAAATTCATGTCTACAATGAAAAAAATAGCAAATAAAAACGTGGAGAATTACCTTATTCCATATTAGGGTTTACGGTTTTAGTTGCAATGTCCATGAAGATCTATAAAAATATGTAAATAAAAAGCAAAAGCTAAATCAGTAAAAAAATTAAGAAACACAAACCTTATTGTTTAATTCTTGGGATGCAAATACCATGTGATCATAAGCAATCCATATTATTTAAACACCTGAAATTTAGACAATTTTTACCAAGTGATCAAGAATAATAATTGTAAAAAAACATTATTTAGGTAAATTCATGTCTACAATGAACAAACTAACAAATAAAAACGTGGAGAATATGCAAGAAAATCATCTTCAATTAAGTGAACACGTCTCCTAGGCCAACTGGAACAAAGCGATGTGAGCTGGTGAAAGTTTTTTTGCAAAATTACGGATGAATGATATTAGGTTTTGTAAAAGGATATGATAATTATGGATTAACATAAAAAAATATAATTAAGGAATGGATACTTATAAATCCCAAATTATAGATGAAGGCCTTTTAATGTTTTTGGTTTTGGGTTGAATATCTATAAGGGAATGCAATTGTCTATCATAAAATCATGGTTGCTCCATTGGTTGAGCACCTTGTCTTTGGATGAAAAGACCCAGGTTCAAACCTTGCCAAGGGCTACTTTTTTATAAAAAATACGAAAATTAATGCAAAAAAGTGTCCATGTCATCATTGAGGTGGCATCTAGTCACTAATTCATATTTACACACTCATAATTAGCCCCATATATATGTTATAGATATATATATATATATATATACATATATATATATATATACATATATATATACATATATATATACATATACACATACATATATATATACACATAACATATTAAAGAACACAATACATATATATATAAATATATATATAAAAATATAAATATCTATATATAATATCTTTAAAAATATGGGTTCTAGCAGAAAACCATATTTTGCTGGAAAACCTAGAACCCCAAACAATGCACAAAAAAAAAAACTAAACAGATGCCCAATTTTTCGACACGAGTTACCCTGCACAGTTAGGGCATCTGTTGAGTAATTTTTAGGCATCTGTTTGAGTTTTCTGGTTTTCCACGAATTAGGTTTTTCTCGCGATCCCATTCCTATAACATGATATATATGTATAGGAGTTAGGATCAAATCAGAAATTTTCTTACAATAAGAAGGATAGAAGTAACTATAACGCATATCCGAGATGCATCAGACTTAATTAGATGCATCTCTATAATCTTAGATTGCATTATAATGGCATCTAAACGTTTTTCTAGCTTTTAATTAATGCATATGAACGTAATTTAGATGCATTTCCATGATTTCTCTTATTTTTTGGTCCTACTACATGTGCTCAAAATTATAACAATCAATTTACACCAACTACACAGATCAAAAATAACTTATGAAAACCCAATATGGGCATCTAGATGAATATAAATGCTCTACTGAACGCGTTGCAATCACAAAGTGTGTTTTTAGTCACTTCTACACCACTTTAAGACGCTTTGAATATTTTATTTTTACTTCTCCTGGATCCATACTGCTCATCTCCCTTCTCGGATCTCGTCTCTCTATATATATAAAATATATATATAAATATATATAAAAAATATCTATATAATATATATATATATAATATCAATAAAAAATATAATGTGTGTGTGTGTGAGTGTGATTTGCGTGAAGTGTGTGTTTGGTGTTCGTGAGTGATGTATGAGTGTGTGTTGGTTTTTGATCAACACAAACAATCAAGAACTCAAACACCATGCCATTAATTCATAAAAGTTTTTAACTTTTTAGATCTTGAAGCTATAAGAATGATAGTAATGCAACCATAAAGATAATCGAATCAACCTCTCTTACATTAGCGCTAACTCAACTTTCTCTCTCGTAGGGGGAGGGGGTGGACGCGTTTGGTTTGTGGAGACTGAACTAAAAATAAAAACACAACAAAAAAAACAAAAAACACAGAACCACACAAAAAACACTCGTACAGGCCAAAAAGACACACACCAACAAAAAAAGATAAGAAAAAAAAAAACACGAAAGGTTTAGTCCCCATCCGGTCAGTCGAATAGTTGCTTTTCTGAATGCAAGTTTGTCGTCATTCCTAGTAATATGTTCGGAAATGTCTATTAGGGGTGTTCAAAAAAACCGAGAAACCGACGAACCGAGCCGAACCGCTTAATCCGAAACCGAAAAAACCCGAAACCGAAAAAACCGAAACCGAAAAGAACCGAAACCGAAAAAACCCGCTTATCACGGTTCGGTTTCGGTTTTTACTTTTAGATATCCGTGGTTAACCGAACCGAACCGGCATGATTACACATATGTTTTTCTAAACAAAATTCATTACAATTGAACAAGTATAACTATATTTATCGCACAAATGTTATTCCATAACGACTTTTTAGCTCCTAATGTAAATATTGTGAAAAATATTTGTGTGAAAATTCATGAATGGGATCGTAATTTATAAAGGACGAATAAGTATTATTTTGTTAATATGTTATGTACGAATATTTAAATGCAATTATTGTAACGAAATAAATTTATATGAGTTTTATCTACTCAATGTCATTTGATTTTACTAGAATGACATTTAATGCTTTAGACCATGTTATTTTTTATACGGTTAAACTCGATTAAACGTAAAAAAATGGTTAACCGTGAACCGAACCGCGGGTAACCGCTCACTTCGGGTACCCGCATGTCCGGTTACCCGCCTAGTACGGTTCGATTTCGGATAGTAAAATTAATTACCCGCCCCGTGACGGATAGTTGAAATCTTCCAACTAACCGAACCGAACCGCCCCGCGAACACCCCTAATGTCTATAGTTGTTTGTACTTTTTCTGTAATGGATTAATGGTTGATTGCCGAGTCACGTTATTAGAGGTCATCTTTCATACCAGCTATAGGTTGGCTTGATAAGTTGACCCATGCAAAATAAATGTGTCAAGTGACCCATTAGATGGAAGATCTACACTCAGGCCGACAGAGTGTTTAGATGTGTTGGAGAGAAACATGCTTGTGTGGATATTACCGAAGATTTTTTTCGTAGATTTGAGTAGTTAGGGCTTTATAGTAGGACATGTTGCTGCTTTAAAAGCCACCTCGTGCAAAGTGACAAAATACGAGAAAACATGCATTGAAAATCAACACGTGTTTATCCCTTTCTCGACAGAGTTTAAGGAGTTATGCATAGTAATCTTATGACCTCTAGATCTACCGATGTTGTTTTTAAAAGAATTGGTTTTACAATCTAAAAATGATTAACGACACACAACTTGTTGCCCATTTTCATTCACTTTTATGTAAATCTTATCTTTAAAATTATTAAAAATTTGTGACTTCTATAGAAATTGATGTTTCTGATATTCTATCCCCAGTTATATTAAACAACAATGGTAGTAGCTCTATTCTTTCATCAAAGATTGTGTCAGCGTGTGGAACAAAAAAAGCGTATTTGTGGGTACTGTATCAGCTTTCTCATAGCTTTATAAGAAAAAAATTTGTGTTTGTCTCTAGAACAAATCAATTTGCCTAGTTACTTTCCTAGAAACGAAGTTTATAATCCCACATGGGAAAAAGAGAAGAAATTTTGCTCAGTTATATAGAGTGGTATATTTGGATAAGTCAAGTTGGAATAATTGGTATGCTGTTGGTACGAGAAATGCTACATCCACCAAAACTTCAACAAAATATGGAGGGTAAGCAAGAAGAAAGAGAAATTACTATGCAATGTGATTGGACTAACACGTGGATGTAGCATTGCTACTTGGTATATAATGTCTAATAATAGTGTTAAAATGAGAACTAAAACACTAGTAGACATGAAACATCAACTACTCAGATGAGTTCTCAACTTTTTGTCATATTAATTGAACCCAAAAGATTTGTTACTTGCACCTTTATTTATGTGCCAACATTTTTGACCCATAATTTCATACCATTTTAAATATAATGATTGTATGCATTTATAAAAGTGTTAGGTGCATTCATGTTTCATATTATAAGATGTACTTTTTATGTTTTAAAATTGTTGTACCTCGAAAAAAAAAACATATTAAAAGTGCATTTATTACTGTTTTATTTTTCTTAATTTTTAGCAGAATGACAGTTTTACCATTAGTTAATTAATTAAAATCTTCTTTAAAGTTTGTAATAATAATTTCAAACAAATGTAATATAATATCTATAACGTGATATAAAGCATGTGAGTCCCATAACACACCACTAAAAATATCCACTTACTAAAAAAACGAAAAATGTGTACGCTTGTTTAGCAAAAGATGTATCTACCAAAATTGTAAATAGAAGAAACAATAAAATGCAATGAATTATAACGAATCGAAAAACAAATAACAAGGAAATAGTTGTGATTGTCTTTAGAACATCATTTTGCCTAGTTACTTTTCTCAAAATGAAGTTTCTAATCCCACATAGGATAAAGAGAAGAAATTTTGCTGAGTTATAAAGTTGTGTATTTGTTACGCTCAAGTTGAGATAATTGTTATGTTGTTGGTATATTATGTCCAATGATGTTAACATGGGAACTAAACATATCACTAAGACACTTGTATCCACTGTTCATAATAGTATCTCAACTTTTTGTCAATTGGTCACCCTAACTCTCATTGTTAAAAAAAGAGTAATGAGGGAATAAAATTGTAACTTTTGTTTTCCTCTAAAAATAAGTTTTTTTAAATAAACTTTATTTTATTTTATTATACTTAAATTTTGGGCTTCAATTTTGTTTAATACGTTTTTGTATGTTTATTACGTCTTTATACGTTTTCGTCCATTTTTGTATGTTTTCATTAGTTTTTATACCCTTTAGTCTAGATGGTTCAATCCCATTACGATCGGTTTAAGAGTTGCTTTCTTAGGGGGCGTTTGATATCCCACTTTTGATTGGGTTTCCGCTTGAAATGACATTAGTATCACGTTTGATACATATAAAGAACTTCAAGGGTTTGGCTTTAATGCTAAAAGTTGGGCATACATAAATCCACAAATAATGGCCAGGTTTACAAAACTTTCTACTGCCATCTTTTGTTTTCTTCTAAAACCATGGCCCCAATTCAATTTCAATCACTCGTTTTATTTTAAAAACTTATTATATACAGTATTAATAAATATTATTATTTTGTTTTTATATATTTATAAATTTATAAAAATAATAATATTACACAATTATATATTTTCTCTCTCCTATTTTTTTTAAAAACTTACATAAAATTCAAATCTTAATTCAAATTCAAATTCCTAAACAAACCAAACGGCCCTTTAATGTAAGCTTGTCCCCATTCTTAGTAATATGTTCAAAAATGTCTATTTTGATTTATTGAATTCTTATCATGCGATTTCATTGTTTGTACTTTTTTGTAATGGATTTATATGGTTAGTTGCCAAGTCACATTATTAGAGGTCATTTTTTATACCAAATATAGTCTGGTTTAATAAGTTGACACATGCAAGAAGAATGTGTACGCTTGCTTAGCAACAGATGTATATAGTGAGTGTGCACATATTGAGAGATGATTTGCACACTCTAAAAAGTGATTGACACACTCAAAATGTGTGTTGTCTTGACATTTATACCCCTACATCATTTAATGAGTGTGTAAATATTAAGAGTATAATAGTCATGACGCACACATTTTGATTGTGCCAATCACTTTTTAGAGTGTGCAAATTATCTCCCATATTCCAAAGTACCAAAATTGTAGCAAGAAGAAACAGAGAGATAAAATGTGATGAATTATACACGAATCGAAAAACACGGAGACAAATAACAACATAAGCATCTATGCACACTCATTATAAGGGATCATAACGGCTTTTGAGTGTCTACGGGCACCACATGTTTAGGATTTTCTACTAGGTATTTCTATAAATGGGATAGGTCAAAATTTATCACCAGTGAAATATCGTACCGCCCTTAAGTAACGCCTCATTATTTCATTATTTCCGGTTGATGCAATATGCCCAGTTTGTCGCAAAGCATGTTCGGATTCCTTTGGGAACATGCGGTTCATTGTAAAGAACTTCTGAGCTTCAAGTATTGACACGATATGGTTAGATACGTTCTTTATGACACATGTAGGCGTGCCGAGATCTTTGCCAAAAAAGAAGCATATGTGGACTTTTTAGCTCACCCATTGGATGGAAGATCGAGATCCACACTCAGGCCAACTATGTGTTAAGATGAGTTGGAGAGAAACATGCTTGTGTGGATATTACTAGGGTTTCTTTACTCGGGAATTTGAATAGTTAGAGTTTTATAGTAGGACATGTTGCTGCTTTAAAAGCCGTCTCATGCAAAGTGACAAGACATGAGAAAGCGTGCATTGAAAATCAACACGTGTTTATCACTTTCGCGTTTGATGCATTTTGTTTCCTTGCACTTGAGGCGGTAGAGCTTCTCAACAGAGTTTAAGGAGTTATGCATAGTAATCTTATGACCCCTAGATCTACCGATGTTGTTTTAAAAAAATTGGTTTTACAATCCAAAAATGATTGACGACGTGGCTTTTTTTTTAATGGGAAGTTAATAGTTAGTGATTCGAGCCCACAATGACATCTAATCGGGCGGTATGCAAGTCTCGAATCTTCGTCTTAAGGGATAAACCTCACTCTTGCTTCTATTTATTTATGCTCAATTGTTTCATCGTAGATGTAGCGTATGGAAAAAAAAAGCGTATATAGAACATCATTTTGCCTAGCTAGTTACTTTTCTCAAAACGAAGTTTTTAATCCCACATGGAATAAAGAGAAGCAATTTTGCCGAGTTATATAGAGTGGTGTATTTGGTTAACTCAAGATGAGATAATTGTTATGTTGTTGGTATATGATGTCTAATAGTGTTAACATGAGAACTAAAACACTTGTAGACGTCAAACATCAACTACTTCTCAACTTTTTGTAAAGATTTGTTACTTGCACTTTTATTTATGTGCCAACATTTTTGACCCATAATTTCATACCATTTTAAATATAATGATTGTATGCATTTATAAAAGTTTTAGGTGCATTCATGTTTCATATTATAAGATGTACTTCCTCCGTTTCAAAATTTATGTCCCTCGACAAAAAACACACAGTTTAAAAAAAATGCATTTATTACTGCTTTCTCTTTGTTACTTTTTATCAGAATGACTGTTTTATCATTAGCTAATTAATTAAAGTCTTTTTTAAAGTTTGTAATAATAATCTCAAACAATGATAATATTGTAAACTTGATCAAACTTTCCTATCTATTTAGTAGTGGACAATTAAATTGGGACAACACAAAAAAGAAACGTGACTCTAAAAATACGTTTTTTTTAAATAAACTTTATTTTAGTTTAGTGCATATAGTACAATGCATTTTATGCATGTTTTGGATATATATGCAATTTTTCATCTTTGGAAGGATATATATGCAAAAGCCCTTTATTTTATTTTACTTAAATTTTGGGCTTCAATTTTGTGTAATACGTTTTTGTATGTTTTTTTACGTCTTTATACGTTTTCGTCCGATTTTATACGTTTTAATCATTTTTTATACGCTTTAGTCTACCCGATTGTTCCCGGTCGAACATTAACTTTTGGATCCTTTTGGGTCAACCCTAGGAGCAATTGACTAAGAGGCGTTTGGATATATGTTTTCAAAATGATTATCTTGACTTGTAGAATCATACTGAAGCTAGAAATTAAGTAAATTGGAGCAAATGATGGTTGGGTAATCTTGTATTTATATCGGAGGTCATTGTTTCGACTCTCGAATGTTGAAAGCTAGTTGTTGCAGCTTATTTTGATGCGTTTACAATCTGTCAACTAGATATTAAGTTGATTAAACCGGAGGTTAGTTAAAATAATTGTATATGTATACCCGTGAATCTGATTATAAGAGTCCCTCACATTCGATACTGATTTTGCAGCTCATCTTGATGCATATACAATATCTTATTGTTTTGATTGATTTGCATTTTGCAGACGAAGATGGAACCGCGTCTGTGTCAAGCTCAAATGGTCAAGAAGAACCTTTAGAGTTTTTTGACGATGCAGATCAAGATAAACACTTGCTCTCAACACCAACACCCGAGTCAAGCGAAGTAACTTTTATAAAAGAGGTTGCTAGGTGATAAAATAAGAACTCTTTCCTTAGAAGTAATTTTTTGACTGCAAGTGATTTGATTTGATTTGTTTTTTCTTTTACTTTCTCTCATTTTGCACTTTCATTTGTTGTACAATCAAATGTAATTTTCGTTTCCCGTCATGGGATATTGTAGAAGCTTAAAAATCTTGATTGATTGATTTGATTGAAACTCTTTTTACCACCCCCATCATTTTTGATGAGTTCAGTTGCAGCCTCCGTTCAGGTCCATACATGGCTACATCCACAAACATCTCACGTAAGAATCGATTCAACTTCTTTCATTTTTGCAACATAAATAGTGTTTCGTTACATAAAGTTCTTCCTTACATAAATAAGGTGAACCCTTGACTCATTTCCTTTACCCAACACATTCTCTAATGCCCATGCACGTTGTGCGGCTACAGATAATGAACTTTTGATGTTTGAACTAAGAAAATGATCAACACAAACAATCAAGAACTCAAACAACATGTCAGTAATTCATGAAAGTTTTCAACTTTTTTGTGGTTAATTAGCAACAAATCACGTTATCACGAGGTCATTGTTTTATACCAGTTATAGGTTGGTATAAAATACATACCCAAGAAGAATGTGTACGCTTGTTTAGCAAAAGATGTATCTACAAAAATTGTAAAACGAAGAAACATCACGAATCGAAAAAAAAAAAGAAACAAATAACAACTTAAGCATGTTGTGATTGTCTCTAGAACATCATTTTGCCTAGTTACTATTCTGGAAACGAAGTTTTTAATCCCACATAGGATAAAGAGAATAAATTTTCTGAGTTATATAGAGTGGTGTATTTGGTTAACTCAATTTGAGATGATTGTTATGTTGTTGTTATATGACGTCTAATGATGTTTACATGGGAACTAAAATTTCAACGGACGGAATGTACCAGCTCTACTCATATGAGTTCTCAACCTTTTTTTTTAACCATGGTTTTTGATCTTTTGATCGACTAATCTACGGGATTAACTCCACCGCACATAAACTAAACCATGTAAACCTAATTTTTCAAGTGGTTCGAGTGCCACTTTTAAAGTTGTTGCAACGTGACAGGTAGAAGTGATTATGTGACGGTCAGTTGAAACATGAGGGGAAGATGACGATTGTGTTTTGCACCTTTATTTATGTGCCAACATTTTTTACTCATAACATTTTAGACATCGTGATTGTATGCATTCAGTAACGAATTAGACTGGTAGTAAAAGTGACCTCATACCAAATTAGAAAAGACTATATAATTTAATTTTGGAGTTATATCAGATTGATCAAGTTATTTGTTTATGAGTTTTTATCGAAATATCAATATGAATAAGGGGGGCTAATTGCAAAAAACTAACAAGAACATAGCTTATGGCCTGAATAATTACTTAATAAAACAAGCTTATTAAGAATAATTCATCACCCGCTAGTCACCTTACTAGCTCCACCCCTACTTCACAACCTCACATGACATACATATCAAACGCAAGTGTAAAACCCCACACTTCTATTTTCCGTCTATGAAAAAGTAACAATGTGATTACAATTAAAATAAATGCAAGCAACGTAATAAAAACTTGGGTAAATTACACTGTTGGTCCCCGTGGTCAGCCTCGTTTACCCGTTCAGTCTCCCGTTTTGAAAATCGGTGGAAAAGGTCCCGGAAGTGGTCATTTTGGTGCGTGTTTGGTCACAATGGATGAACGGTCGTTAAGTGTCTTCGTTAGTGATGAGTATTATGGTAATTTCGCAAAATAACTTTGTTGCACCGTGAGTCCCTCACCAACCAAATACACTTTTTATTTTTTCAACTCTAACCCTAGTCCCTACATCATTTCTCAGCCACCATCTCTCATTTCAATCTCATAAAATACACTTGTAAATGAGATACGAAGCCAAAGATGTAACTACCTACGGTATGTAATGTCTGTGGTATATAATATTATCAGTCGGATGAGTTTATCTGCATATGAGAATGTTTTTGTTGACAAGTAATCCCGTTTTTAATCTCATTGTGCGTATGGCAGGCTAAAATTATGCAAGAAAGGAGAACCATAAGCAGGGGCGGACTTATATAGTAACTTTGGGGGGCGGCGCCCTCCATGATTCGCCAAATAAAATCAGATCTCGGTAGTAAATTTATTTTATTTTTAACTTTTTTATTAAAGTGCACCCCATCATAAAATCAAATTGTCTCTCACCTTGAAGCCAAATAATCTAAAAACCTTATATCTCTATCTTCATTTTTGTATACATATGACTTTTGTCTAAAAGAAATTTCTTGCCCTCAGTTCTCAATTTTCCTGAGTCCGACACTGAACCAGTTTTATAATATATATCTAGTAGTTCTGTCTTCGTATGCAAATCGCAAGATTTTGGCTAATTATTCAATTAAAAAAATCCTTTAAACTGGGGATTCCCAAGAAACATTGAAAATAATATCTTTCCTGAGTATTTGTTAAAACATGAAAAGACCCTTTAACGATTATAGAATGAAGAAAATCTTGTGAACCCAAAAATCATGCCATATATGCAAATAGGTAATTTTTCCTCAGAAACTTCCTTGTATGTGATAAACTCGAAATTTTGTATATAAGAATTATCATTTTCTTTTGATTACATTTATAAAAAAAATGTATATTTTTTTATGGACGGAAATGTTGTCTCGTTAAAAAAAGTTGTTGTAAAATTGTATGAATCTTGTTTTAATGTTATGTAAGGTTTGTATAAATTTTGTCATAAGTGTATGTAATTACGTATAAAATTGTGATTTTTTTTCTTTTTGTGTAGAATTATTTCTTTATATTACCTCGTCTTTTCGTCGTGTTCCTAGAAGCGGAGTGGAACAAGATCAGTTGACGGATTTGATGACTTACGTGGAAGGTGTTGTTCTTGGTGTCACGCCTGATAGGTGGTATTGGACGCTTGATGGTTCGGGTGAGTTCTCGGTAGCTTCGGCTAGAAAGGTTATTGATGATTACAGGTTTCCGGAAGTGTCTACTCAAACTCGATGGATAAAAGCGGTGCCAATCAAGGTTAACATTCATGCGTGGAAGGTGATGATGTATTTAATAACAGCGTATGTGAACATCTCGAGTTGCAAAAAACGGAAAATATCAAAAGAGCGGGATAGTGGAAAAATGACAAAAAGAAAAAAAGTGGGAAAAAGATAAAAACTACCTCAGTGACCAATTTTGTAAGTAGAAAAAGTAGGGGTGAGCATGATTCGGTTTGGTTCGGTTTTTGGCTAAAACCGAAACCAAACCAAAAATATTCGGTTTTTGCTTTTTAGAAACCGTTCGGTTTCGGTTTATTATAGATTCGGTTTTTTGGTTTTTGGTTTATTTTCGGTTTGGTTTATCGGTTTTTTTGACTTTATTCCTTTTACCGCGGTTTGGTCTTTCAATGGTCGAATTTCTAATGCAACATAGAGTAACCTTTTTAAGTTTTAAGAATCAGGAAACACAAAATAATGACAATAAAAAAACTATTGAAGATAAAGAAAATATATATATATAAATTGTTTATGCGTTGTAAAGTGATATAATAGTAACAATACAAAACAGAGACCACAAAAAGTTCTAGATGATAGATGTTTATGTGTTATAAATGACTTATTTAAGAAGCAATTGAAACACGAGTTTTTAAGATTACATGTATTTTTTCGGTTTGGTTTTTTTTCGGTTTATGCTTTTGCTAAAACCAAACCGAACCATAAACTTCGGTTTTCAAAAATTACAAAAACCGAACCATCGGTTTTTCAATCGGTTTTGGTTTTTTCGATTTTGGTTTCTTGGTTTAGGTTCGGTTTTTTGGTTTTCTGCACACCCCTAGGACGTGGTGAGTATTCTATGGCACGTCCAATTGTGCTAGATAAAGTCCCTCCCAATTTTGACTCAAGATTACCATCAGCATCGGTGAATAAATCTACATCGATCACTTTTAGAAAAGTGGTTTGAGAGGTGTTATTTTTTTGCGTTACTAGTTATAAAACCCGTGCACGTACGGGTTTTTTTTCTAAATTTCTTGATAATTTTTTTTAAATAAATAGTAATTCTTCAATTCAAATAAGGACTAAGCATGTCATATAGTTTAAGCTTAAGTATTTATCGATGATATCTCATTCATATCGACTCCCTGTTCATAACTTAAATATAAAAAAAATGAGTAATATTGTTGGACAAAAATACGTATACGTATACAAGTCAACACAATTTACTAAATATCTAATTCTTTGATTACAATTTAAACCACTAATTATCTTCACTCTCACTTACTATCACTCGTATATAAATAAAAAAAACACCGCACACACAAATTAACGATATAATACATCGCCATCACTACGCGTGAGTAACCGTGTGATAAATCAGTAACATTGCACAAACAACATGCACATCAGTCATCAAACTTAAAATTTATATAAAAAAATACACATAAATTAATGCGATTATACATCATCGTCATTATGCGTGAATAATCGTGTAGTGCATCAATAACATTGTACAAACAAGATACACATCAGTCATCGAGCTTAAAATTTCTCAAAACCGTCACAAAAAGAATAGAAAAACTCAAAAATAAAATGAAAAACTCTAAGTTGGAACAAATGGGATATGTCTGGAATGGAACCCGTGACTTCCATTTGAAAGGAAATAAAATTGGCATCTACCATTTGCTCCAATTCATAGACTTATTATTGAATGCAAAAAATATAATTACTATCTTACACATTTGTCATTCTAAACGACATAGTTTTAAGCACTCTGCACTATTCATTTTAAGCACTGTAGCTACAGTGCTACAGTGCTGGGCCAAAAAAGCCCAAAAAATTTAGCCCAAAAATTTGGGCCGGCCCAATTAGTTTTTTTTTTTTTCTTTTTTTTTGTTGGCACAAAATAGGGAGGAAAAAAATGTTACAAAAGTACCGACGCATTCAGATAAAAAAATATCCGCGGTAACATTTCCGAACTGACTTCAACAGGCCCAAATGTCATTTTACACCATGAGACCAAAAAAATAAATTCGCAAAAAAAATAAAATAAAATAAAATAATAAAAAAATAAA
>BQNB010172699.1:0-13438 GCA_026074375.1 Tanacetum coccineum
TGTGTGTGTGAAAATTGGTCAAAGAGAGCTTATATGTGTTTCAAACCAAAATGCCAAGTGTAAGCATTTGTAAAATGGTGGAACACAAGGTGGACACCTCCCACCTTGTTTTTGTCACCCCAATTAGGTGAGATTTTAGTGGGGTGAGTTGTTTAACTTGCCCTAATATTTGTAAATACGGGTATTATCAAAGTCTGATATTTAAAAAGGTACGATTTGTAGTCGTTTTTTTATAAAAAGTAAAAATAGTACAAGACACGAAAAATAAAAACGAATGCAACAAAATTATATCTATGGTATTTTGAAAATATAAACGTCGGTACTTAACGTAGAATTCGCCGGTTCTTCATAAACGTTACTTAAATTACAAGTGTAAGCCCTGATTTCTTCCTGGTTAGTCGTGAGTTCATATCTCAACATAAAAATGAAAATCATAATTAATACTCGAGAATAAAATAACGACCTATAATTGACGGATTGTCACAGCATTTCCCCCTAAAAAGGATCTTCGACCCTGATGATCAATTCATTTTGTTGCTCGCTTCTTATTAAAGTCAAAGAGATGAGGATATTTCTTCCACATCTGATCCTCCCGTTCCCAAGTATATTCCGGTCCACGACTCGAGTTCCATCGAACTTTAACTATAGGAATCCGACTTTGCTTAAGTTGTTTCACTTCTCTATCCATGATTTCAATGGGTTCTTCGATGAAATGCAACTTCTCGTCGATCCTTACTTCGTCGAGTGGAATGATAAGATCTTCATCTGATAAACATTTCTTTAAATTCGACACATGGAATGTATTGTGTATTCCTTGAAGCTCTCGGGGTAATTCCAGTTTATATGCCACCGGACCTACTCTTGATAAAATCTTGAATGGTCCAATATAACGGGGACTTAATTTCCCACGTTTTCCAAATCGAACAACACCTTTCCACGGTGATACTTTCAGCATAACTTTGTCACCCACTTCGAACTCCAAAGGTTTACGTCTCACATCCGCATAACTTTTCTGTCTACTACGAGCAGCCAATAATCGGTTCTTGATTTGCACAATCATCTCTGTCGTTTCGCGAATCATTTCTGGTCCCGTGAGTTGGGCATCTCCAACCTCACTCCAACATACAGGCGATCTACATTTCCTTCCGTATAGAGCTTCGAAAGGTGCGGCTTTAATACTAGCGTGATAACTATTATTGTATGAGAATTCAGCCAAAGGTAAGTGCTTATCCCAGCCACTACCAAAGTCAATCACGCAAGCACGCAACATGTCTTCTTTCTAATGTTTGTATCATTTTTCACTTGCACCATCAGTTTGCAGGATCGGTAAGCAGTGGCTCATATCAAAAATTGTCCCATTGACTTTTGAAGAGATCTCCTAAAAACCTTGATTCGCAAACAAGGGTTCGATCTGAAATAATGCTACATCAGGCACCCGGTGCCTACAAACAATCTCTTTCAAAATACAATAGAGTATAGCTTCTCCTTTTTTATACTTTTCATTAATCCGATAAAGTAGAGAGAATTAGTCCAATCGTCAACAATGACCAAATTGAATCATATCAGATGGTGTTCTTGGAAGCTTTGTAATGAAATCCATTGTAATTCTATCCATTTCCCAAACAGGGATTCAGGTTGCCTGAAGTAATCTGACGATTTTGGATGGTTCAGCCTGACTTTAGCACATGTCCAAGCACTTATAGGAATATGTCGAATGTCAGCTTTCATTAATTGTCCACCAATATAAACTTCCTCAAATCATGGTATTTTATCGATCCTAGGTGAATGGAAATATTTTGATTTATGAGATTCAAAATGATTAGCCCTCTCAATCCTCCAAAAACGCCTAAACATATCGTTCTTTCTTTTTATCTTTCTTTTTTTTTTTAGAACATTTTTGTAATTGGATTAAACTTCAAATGGCTCCCCTTCGCCACGAAATTCTTTGGCACCAATATTTTCTTCCTTGCACGTTCAACTTGTGCATTTCGACTTTGTTCCAGGTAAAATTGTTATCGTACCGTCCCTAAAGCTCGCAATCGATCGGTTCTACTTCTTGCTCAACGATCAGCGACAACATTCCTTTTCCCGAAGTGATCATGGAAACACAATCGTAATCATCAGAAGTTCATTCCATTAACGCGACCTATTCTTCAGCTTTTTGATCCAAATATATGATTTAGGTTTTGTGATTGGTGTATATTCGTAATTTGTGTCGTAAAATAATGTGCCTATAGCCGGTAGAGTCAAAAGCCAAACTCTCAATTCCAAGTCATTGGGTCGTATAATTTTCTTCATTCTTTCTAAGTTGCCTAGGGCGTACGCAATCACCTTTTCTCGTTGCATCAATCACAGCTCCAAATCCTTTAAGGGGATGCATCACTATACATTAACCAAAGTCTTAGTTTCCTTCGGGTAGTGATTTAATATTGGAGCGCACTACGCCACAATTTCAACTTCATGTTATGGAACTGCTCCTCTTTGTCGTCGCCCACACACATAGGCTTATTTTTCTGAGTGAGTTTAGTTAATAGTTTGGATATTAGAGAAAACTCCTTAATAAACCTTCGATAATAACCTGCCAAACCCAAAATTGTTGCACTTCCGCTGGTGTAGTCGGTGCAGTCGGTGCAGTCTAATTTTTAATGGATTTGATCTTCGTAGGATCAACATGAACTCCACTACTATCAATCACATGGCCAAGGAATTGCACGGAATCAAGACAAAAATAACACTTTCATTACTTTAGCGTAAATCTTTTCGCTCCTTAGCAAATTTCAAGATAGTCTTCAAATGTTTTACCATGTTTCTTCTTTATTTTTGGAATAAATCAAGAATGTCATTCAATGAATACCAATACAGAAAACTTATCCAAGTTACGGTTGCACACGCGATTCATCAAATCCATGAATACTGCAGGTGCATTAGTCAGTCCAAAAGGCATTACCTGAAACTCATAATGTCCATAACGAGTTCTAAATGTCATGATTGGAATGTCTTCCTCGTGGATACGAAGTTGATGTTCGAATTCTAGGAGTGTCATGTGTTTTATTCTTTTCATTTTATTCTATCATGTTCGAACTCTATCTTGTAATCATGCTTTGTATTATTTTTAACCTCGTCTTAATTTCAATCAAAGGTATTTTGCAAATAATAAGTGTAGGGGAATCTATCCGGTTTTAGAACCAAGTTCAAGCATGTTAAATAATTTGTTTAGATTAATTCACGTCAGTTTCGAGTCATATGAGTAAATTGTTAAATCTCAGGTTTTATACACCTATTTGTACAGGAATTAACTTATGGAATCAAGTTCAGGAAATTTTTTATCAAAAACAAAAATTTCGTTTTACATGAAATGGGCGATGGGTCTCAATTTACACGCGAACTGCACAGTCTACACGTACACCTGTGGGGGTTAGTATTTTTTTTTTTTTTTAAAAAAAAGACCCCCACTCCCCAAAAAAATATTTTCCTGACATTCGTCAAACGCCGGACCTGAAAAACATAAAGTTTTTAATTATTTTGATAAAATAAAACTATGCATAACATTTAAAATATGTCCTCTTTGTTTATAAACCTGGAAAACCACTGAGTTTGACAATTCTTCATCCTTTTTCTTTCCTGCTTTATCTGTTCAAACCTAAAATTTCATATTGTTTATTTTGTATATCACACATTTTTATGCTTGGTATAGTTGTCTTTTGTCTTTGATACGGTTATTTTGAAGAGAAGGAAGTTTGGAAGTTCTTAAGGAAAGTTTCATTGGGACATTTCTTGGATGATGATTTAACCAGTATATCTCATGTTTCTTCGTCATTATTGAGCAAATGGGGATGTACAGTTTCGGTTGCCTTGTTTTATCTTTCCTTAAATTCGTTTTTCACGGGTACCTTTATAGAATCCTTGGGGATAATGTTCAAACTTACGTGTAGGGGAAAATAAGACTTAGAAACTATCTTTCATTTGCCATTTGCTTTGTCTTGAAATGTATAGGTAAATCTCCATAAAAATAGCATAAGACGGTGATTTTGACCAAAATTTAAATTTTTTTATGACCTTTACGACAAAAACCTTATTTTTTTTGTAGATAATAGCGTCTCATAGATAGGAATTTATATTACTAGCACAAAAGACACTCTTCTCAAATTATACCCCTAAAATGTGAGGTTCGCCCTTAGATATTATACCTTTAGCTTGTTCGAGTTAAGAAGTGAGCAATCATGTATGTCTATTCCGTCGTTACGGATGTGTATGCGTGGTTTTTTCGCCTTTTCTAGAACATTGGTATCGGTTACTTTAGGATTATGAGAGTGTACCGATAGCATATTAAGTTCTAGAACTTGTTTTTGTGATGCATCCCGAGACCGCATAGTAAGTATTAGGACTTGCTCGATAAGAGGTATTAAGATTAACCTATGTTTTAAACCTGTAATTGTTATGATGGTCACACCGATCATATAACTATCCCACACCCTTGCCATGCACTCATTTTTAGTGCAGGATACCCCTAGTACAACCCTCTGAGCCTATCCTTTTTCACGGTTCTCATAATTTTCTGGTGGATTCCAGATTATTAATGAAGAGCATTGTCACCCTTAAACCAATTGTTACACCCAAATTTCCTTAGCTCGCCTTGTATGTACTCATTTTTAGTACATTATTGTTTTAACGTAAGTTATTATTTGAATATAACGCGTTGCTAAGTCTCCTTATCACCTGTGTAATCTCTGTTTTGGGATGATTGGGATTCATGGTAGTATTTATTTCGCAGAAGAATGGGGAAGAAAAGTTAAGTCAATAAAGGAGGCTTTTAAGCGATGGTCATACAACCAAACAAATAGAGTGATAGCATTCCTAGGCGAGTTTCGCTTAGGGCAACTAATGACGTAATCCATCTCATCGAATGTCTTTAAGAACGAAAACATTAAAAGTATCGGATTTCCATGGTGGAAATAATGTCAATCCACACAGTGGATAAGCAAATAGTCGTGTGCAATACGCAAGGTAGGGTCATATAATTTATTAAATGCCAAAATTGGCGCGGGAGAAAAATGAGTTTTGTGTCATATTATGATTGAATCATGATAGTGGAAAAAATACGCTTTAAGCTATGAAAGCGAGTTATATGTGCCATAAATAACCTTTCAGCAAGTCGGCTACCAGCTGGAGTTTAACTCCTAGCCAAAAATAAGATGGTTATGAACTATCAAAAATGTTCTTCTAACAATGCTGTTGGGATGTATCAATCAACCACTGAATGGTTATGTACTAACTGAGCATTCCTGCTCACATTCGCAGTCAAAACGGTTGGCTTAATAATATGACAGAAACGTGACCAAAATATAGGTCAACATAATTTCTAATAGCGAAAGAACGAACCTCTCTACATGTTGCGCATGCGTAGACCATATGCTGCTCGTCTCGAGCTCTGACTCGAAATCTATCAACGAGTTCTTCTCGGGGTCCTATGCAGGGTAGGGGTATGATAAGGTGTCATTTTATACACTTTTCGGGGTCATTTAACCCCCTAAATCGTGCATTTATGCCCAAAATAGGTACCTAATCGTTCCTTTTTAGGTATTTAGCATTTGGAAGGAATTTGGAGGAAATACACATGACTTGGGTTTCATTTGGAGAAGAAACGGACAAGACTACGGACCTACACCAACATTTCTCAAGATTATGTTCTCAGAGGCTGTAGACGGCATCACAAGATGCACGTGACGTCGTTACAATTCATCCTATAAGGGTGTCACAAGAAAGCATGAAGGCGTCAGCTCGCACGACCCAGCCCAAGATCTAGAATATTCTACTTCATGACGGTGTCACGATTAAAACGCGACGCCGTTGCAGAGATTTTTCTATATATACAAACCCGAAATTAGGGTTTTATGTGTGTAACTTTAGAGTAAAAAAGGGGGACAAACCCTAGTTCGTTTGGCAGCTTATTAGGACGATTTTAGGGCTTCAAAACCCTATTGTACCTCCTTCAATTCATGTTTTAATCAAATAAGACTATCTTAATCATTCAATATGTCTTGTTGTTTGATTATTTATTATTCTTACTTTACCTTTAACATGCTTGGCTAAACTCCTTATTGTATTCATTTATGATTGTATGACACCTAGAATGTAGATCTTAGTGGTGTTGCTTCTTGTGATGAATATGCATGTTAGGCTTTAGAAAACCAGCTTTTGTCTGTATTGCTGTTGATATATCTAGGGAAACATGATTGTGTAGAAAGGATACCATCGGTAACAGTCTTCATACTACCTTACCCTTAATATGGTTGATCCACTTTTAATATATTTCAAATGCATTTAATATACTCTTGGGGGCCGGGTAATAGTCTTCATACTACCTTACTTTGTGTTTTGCCTCAACAGAATATTAAATAAACGGCGGGTTCGTGTAATCTATTCATGACTTAGGAAATATTTACGTAGATCATCACAAGTGTGACAAAGTAACAACACTAGGAGAAGCGATCTAGGGAGTAATACATGATTAAATGAATACAATCTTTTTATTATATTGTTATCACCATTAGCGTAGTTTATTATTTAGTTTAATAGCTAAAACCAACCAAACCTCTCAAACATATGATTTTACTGCTTTCTTATAAATATAAAAATACAAAAATAATCTTCTCTCAACCCCTAGAATTTTGTTAGACAGTGATCAAGCCTTCCCTACCTATTCCCCTAAAGAACGATAACAATCCCCGAGTTTTGCCTATACTACTACTACAACGGTTAGGCACTCTGCCTAGGGAGTTGTAAAACTTCTTGTAGAAGTCCCTTACGACAACCGCATCAAGTTTTTGGCGCCGCTGCGTGGGGAATAGTTAAGTTTTGATCATAGTTTAGCTTAGTTCTACTTGCTTGAATCCTTTCAAGTGAGAATTTTAATTTCGCATATTAGCTTTCTCGTAGTCTATCTTTTCTTTGTGTTATTTGTTTTGTAACCTATTCTCGTCAACCCCCATGGAGACGAGAATCCTATCCGGACTTTGTAGGTATCCAAACCTTAGCACGAGGGCTATGGGAATACCAATTGTGCTCCCGTAGGGAACAACGTGGTAACTTTCGATCACAACACTATTCGGTTGGTACAAAATGGTATGCTCATTCTACGGACTTCGGTCGAGGATCCAAAACCAACACTAAGGATTTTCTTAAAACTTGTTGATCACTAGACTGATGTGCATATAGGGAAAGATCGTGCCTGCGTTTATTTTAATTTTTCCTTCGCGATCAAGATATCAATTGGCTTGAATGTCTTCCAGCAGGATCTATCACCACGTGGGAGGATCTTACTACTCGTTTCATTGCTCAATTCTTTCCACCAGAAAGGACCGCAAAACTTTATAATGATATCTTGATGTTCCAACAACATCATGGAGAATCTTTATCAGAAGTATGGACTCATTTCAAGGACCTACTCCAAAAAGTCCCTCATCATGGAATTGATCGTTGGCTTCAGATTCAAATTTTTTATGATCATGTCTCCTTTCATCTTAAGTGCGAGATTGACTGACGAATCTTGGGAAATCAATGAGAACCTTGCCCTCTACGACCATGAGGGCTGGAATGACACAAAAGAATTCGTCAAACCGGTCAAGGCTATTTCTATACCTCAAAGCACCTCAAAAATACCTAACCGAAGACTTCTTGAGTTCGGGAAGGGGTCCCGATTAATTCTAACTAAAGGGATCATGACGGACACCCAGACGAGGTCAACACCATAACCCTAAGCTTATGCCTAAGAGCTATTCAAATCCTGTTCGTAAACCAAAATGAACCACAAGCAGAAACCCTTCACTTTTTGTGAAGTTACCGGGTCCAAACCTTAACCCCATAGCATTAGGAAACCCTTTCGAGGCTCGGAGACGGATACCTTGAACAACACACACTGAATGAATGGAAAGATTTGAAAATGCCATTTTCAAGCAACGCGAGGAGATCAACGATAGGATGACTGAAATGTTCGGGCTTCTTAAGGAACTCACAACTAGCAGGGCCCCTAAAAAAGTGCTAATTAGAGAAGAGGCAAATCCGTCACCAAAAGGTAAATTCCATCTCTTCTATAGAGAAGGGGAAGAAAAGAGTGACAAATACGACGTAGCAACTGGCGATGATAGCGAAAAAACTGATGGACCAATTACGGAGGTGTCAGTAAAGGATGCCGAGACAAAGAATAGAGCTAAAAATAGGGCCAAAAACAAGCCAATCAAAAAACCTAAAAAAGAAGAAATAGTTGAAGCACCCAGTTCTCAGCCTATATAATATTATCTGAAGCATAGGATTAATGAAAAGCTAATCGAGGGACTAGTTGATAATAATAGGTTCAATGACTCCCTGTCAGGAGTCCGATTAGGAAAAACAAAAGGTAAGACCTATAATCTGTCATCTAGGGGGCCTGTTTATGAAGCGATCCTCAAGAAAAAGATAACAAAAAAAGAGGACAATAGAGGAAAATTTGAAATACCTTGCAACATAGGAGGCCTTAAACACGTGAACGCCCTAGTTGATCAAGGATTTGATGTAAACGTCATGCCCTACTCCACTTATATGAAAATAACCGACGAAAGACCTACTAAGACAGACATTAAACTCTCACTAGCTAGCCAATCATATATCTACCCTTTAGGAATAACTGAGGACGTATTAGTTGAAGTCGCTGAGCATGTGTACCCCGTGGACTTCGTGATTTTGGACATAAAGGAAGACAAAAAGAGGTCTTTCATCTTAGGAACACCATTCCTAACAACGGCCAAGGCCGTAATTAAGTTTGACAAGGGAACCATAACTCTCAGATATGAAAAGAGTAAGATAATTTTCCATAGGATACCTGAGTCTCTTCGTAAGATCGAGAGAGGAGTTAAAAACGACAGAGAGCCTATAGCGCCTACTATGACTGTAAATAGGTTACTCCTGGAATGGGAAGAAAGGATAAAACTTCATCTGGAAAGGAAGATGGAGTTCGACCAATGGAGGAGCAAGAATTTTAAAGGTAAGCATCCCGCTCTTGTTAAAGTAGAAGGTGAAATGGATGATGAAGGAAAATTCACGTAAGGACGCGTGACTTCGAGTCTAGCTACAAGACTCGTAAATAAAGAAAAGCGCTTTTTGGAAGGCAACCCAATATTTACTTTTCTCGTAATTAGGAGTGTCTTGTGTTATAATTCTTTATTGTTTGAATTATTTTGTAATCATACTTTGTTTGTTTGTAACTTCGTATTATTTGCAATCAAAGGTATTTTGCAACAAAATAAGTGTATGGGAAATATCTGGTTTTTAAGAACCCAATTCAAACATTTAAAATAAATTATTTAGATTAATTCGCGTCAGTTTCGAGTCATATGATTGTAACGATTAATTCCATGTTTTTATGCAGTGCTTTCTTCATATTTGACCAATAAAATTGCGTGCTGGAAATTTCTCATTAAAAAAATGAAGAAGAAATTTCACAGACGCTGGAGACGGCGTCGCGCCTCCAGTTATGTAAAAATTTGAATTTTTCAAAGTATTTCCGAAAAATAGAATGTGCAATATTAAAAATTTGTAATTCTTTTGTAAACCTGCATAAAACCTATAATTATATCATTACTCTCATCCTATCTTTACTGCTTTCATAGAGTCGAAACCCTAAAAATCTCATTGTATATCTATCTATCCTGCCGATTTTATGCTTGATATAGTTATCTTTGTCTTTGGTTACAGGTTATATTTGACAAGAACAAGCTTGGAAAATCTTAGGATGTTTTCATTAGATGACTCTTGGAGGACGATTTAACTAGTTATTGCATGTTTCTTCTCCATTATTGAGCAAACCAGGGGAGTACTAGTTTCTTTTACTTGTTTTCTTTTCCCTTTATTCATTTTTATGGGTACTTTTATAGAACATTGGGGACAATGTTCAACTTAAGTGTAGGGGGAAATAAGCCTTATAATTGAGTTTAGGGAAATAAGTTTTATTTTCTTTTCAGACCTTCTATGCTCCTTTATTCGTCTCTTGGTCCACTTGATGGTTTAGGGATTCACTTGCATACCTCAAATTGAGTTTAAGGTGTATATATATATATGGTTGGTGTCGTTCGATACGGGTATGAGAAGCTCATACGGGTAATTGAATCGACTGGCATGGGCTCCAAGAAATAAAATATTCAAAATTCTTGCGAAGGAATTGGTTTACACCATATCCGATTTATGGATACGGCGTATTGACCAATACGTCATATCCAATTTATTAGATACAGAGTATTGACCAATAGAGTATTAGGGTTTTTGGATACGGAGTATTGGCTGAAAATGTGTTTTTCTTGATTTTTGACCAAAGTATCATATACGGCGTATCAATGGCGTATTCTTCAAACTCAGGCAATGGTATTGAGTTCTTCAAAGTCTTTAAATACTGCGTAGTTTCTAGAATGATACGGGTATTTTGTAAGATATCAACGACTTTCTCACTCTTTGTTTATGCTTCAAAAACACGTATTTTTCTCATCTTTTGCAACTACTCTGATAATTACTACAAATAAAAAATATAAAAGTTAAGTACCAATTCGTGCAATAATTATCCAAAATGGGTTTTCATGGGATGAAATGATGCTATAAAAAGTAACGTTATTGATGTCATCAAATTATCACCCCACTGAATCCTACTTGTCCTCAAGTAGCCTATAGAAGTTTACAAAAATGTTATCCCTAAGGGATTTTTTTCATAAAGCATTTATTGGATTCTATTACAAGTTCATAAAAACTTGACACCTCACGTAAATAGGAATATAAAATCCTCAAATCACTCTATAATTCTATCGTGGTAACAATGTAACTAATTCGCTCAAATTGCTCGATTCATGAGGAGTATTCTATCATAAGCTTGGGCAAGGATACACTAGCACCACTAAAGTAAGGGTAACAAGATTATAGAGGTTAAAATGGTTTTTATATGGAAGGCTTTTAGGGATGATCATTCTTAATCTTTCACCAGAAGTCCACTCCAACAGGCTAGTGATGCACATAATTCATGGCGTAAACAACAGAATAGGTACATGGTGATTCGATCACATCCCTATTCGAATTTAAACCAACGGTTAGGACGAAGTATGATATAGGGTAGGGACCTTTTAACTTTCACCAAAAGTCGTAGACCAACGAGGCAGTTGAGACATGCATACATAGCCGTAACGACGGAATAGACATGCACGCTCGATCATATCCATGTTCGCGTAAAACCAGCGGCTAATCATTAGTTGAGAGGGAAGTAAATTGTTGTTAAATAAAAATCAAGAAACAAATAGATTAAACCTAAAGTACAAGTTGCTAGGACACTATCTCCGACGTTACCATGTTAAAGATACGACTTTTTAACACGTCTTGATCATCGATAAAAAAACAACAACCTAGTTGGCGTTTGTAACGGTCTACTTCTCAATCATACCAAAACTTTAATACTCTACAAGGCAAGTTGGCGATTATCTTCCACTTTGTAACAAAACTTTACATCGTTGATTTTTTATGCCGATCAACGGAATAATCGGCTCCTTCATGTAATTCCTTCCGGTAATGCTTTGCGAAACGATATCGTCAAACTTTCTTTCTCTCTTCTTTTTTGTTTCCAATTTTTTCTCTTTTTTTCTATTTTTTTATAAACAATACTCAAAAACCTCGGATGCAGTTCATCATCTTCAAGATCCATAATATTCAGGATAATTCCTTCGATAGTACTTCGTTCTTCGGATTCACATTAATTCGACGGGTAGTAATATCACATGAGCTTTGACTACTATATACATTCCCATTTGCAATGTGAAAATTTCCAACTGCGCCAAAGATAGAAAATGACACAAGACTCGATAAATACAAACTTTACACTTTAAGCAACTAGTAACTATAAATTAAACTTAATCTAACAGGAAAGGTTGAGGTGTAAGGGTGTAACAAAACAAATAGTTGGTGTAATTCCTAAAGGATTGGCTCTACGGGTTGTTCTAGGGGAATCTAACTCTTAAAGTGAGAGTAAACAAAAGGTTTAAACGAGACACTAACTAACCAATGTAGTTAGTTAATAAACAACATGGAAAGGCGATTTGGGTGTAATCTTAAAAATTTACCAATGTAAACAAGTACTCTAATTAAATCCATATTATCATCAATGTGGTTATAGTGATTACCAACCAAGTTTAAAGTCTACTACATCCACCGACACACTCATATTTTTGTGGATTTGGGTTAAAAAAAATTCGAAAACGATGAATAAGGTTAATTATTTACAATATCTAATAAAGGGTTATTATGTGTGGGGTTATGTAACTTTAATTTTCACAAAAAGTATGTTGTAATTTTTTTAAGTTTGAGCATATTTTAGCATTGTAGATTTTGTGTGATCGTTAGGACCAAGTAAAACATTTTATTAAACATGAATTAAAAGAATTAGAATAAGAAAATCCCCTGATATTTTGCTCGGTAGATTTTCCATTGTTGAATTTATGAGCAAGAATGTGTGTTATAAAATGTGTATGAATGCCCTCATGACTACAACACACATTAGATTCTAAAAAATACTCCACCAACGTCGTCATTTTCGTTCAGAAGGTCCTATATTAGGCATAAGAAAATAAGTGCAATTTCTATCTCGGTGTATTCGCTGGTTAGACTCGAAATAAAAACCTAAAACTGTACAGGAAGTCGATACGCCGTATCCATTCCTCATGATACGCCGTATTGATACCTGTAAGTACGGGTCAGATCAAATACGTTGTATTCATTTAACGAATACGCCGTATCGACTGAACTGACAATAAAGTTTAAATTGCAAAAAAAATAAAGACTGGATAACATCCAGATAGTCAATATGCCGTATCCATGGGGTTTGGATACCCCGTATCGAGTACCTGGGAAGACAGACTCGATAAAAAAATTGAAAATACATTTCGGGTTGTCTCCCGGCAAGCACTTTTGTTTACAGAAAAGTCTTTAAGTTAGACTTGCCCCAATTTAATCCCATCCTTATAAAACAATTTGGGGTCGAACGGGATGCCAGACGGCACATATAAATTCTTAATAAGATTTAATAGCATCCCGTTGTTAAGATAATGACAAGTCATGATTTTAACATTTAATTCCTTGATAAAATTTTTAGTTTTGAAAAATTTATTAGATATATCATGACTTGTTTCCAAAAGCTTATTTGACCCATGTGCGTAGGCACCATCATCGGTATTTATTACATTACCTCCCGAAGACTCTTTAATATCGATTTATCATCATCATTATCCTTATCCGATTTTGAATCATCGGGATAAATTACGTTAAAAGGAAATAGATCATTAAAGTATAAAACGTTTTGTTCCTCTTCATCACATTTGGACAATGATGTTTTAGTTTTCAAATCAAATTCATCGATACGATGAGAAATTTTAACAGGTTCAGT
>BQNB010172700.1:0-13438 GCA_026074375.1 Tanacetum coccineum
CACTAAATGACAAAAGAAAATTTTATAAAAAAGAAAAATATTTTTTTATTAATTTTTGGATTTTTTATTAAATTTTCTAAGATTAATTATTAATCAAAAATAAACTTTTTCTAAAAATTATTGCTAAAATTTTTCTTTTATTTTTCAAAAATACTAGATTTAAAAAGAAAATTAATGCAAAAAGAATTTTAATTTTTCAACTATTCTTCTATTTTTTATGATTTTTCTAAGAAAAAGTAAATCTCTTAAATCTATTTTAACTCCTAGAAAATACAAATCAAATGAGAAAAATAAAGAAAAATGGTTTTAAGATGCTAAAAGAGTGCAGAAATTTAATAGAACAAAAAGCCCCAAATTTTATTACCTAATTGTTCCCTAATTTGATTTATTAAAACCTAAACCTAATTTTTATAAAACTAATTTCTAAAATTTAAAACTATTTTATTATTCTAGAAAGACAAGGTATAAAGTGTAAGAAAGGAAAATAGAGGGTAGGCGGGCAAAATTTGGTAAATTTACACTATAGTGAAAACGGGTGCCCCTAAACTATAAGACAAATACAAAACAGACCCTACGATTCAAGCTTATTTTGGCTTTTTGAAAAATGAGATTCAGCAAAAACTTAAAACTACAAACTTGTAAAGGAGCTTATTCTTAACAACTTTAATAAAAGGACTTTTAACTTTTAACAACTCAATAAGCTAGAAAATAAGCACTTTGATTTCTGTCACAGAAACTAAGTGTTTAAAAAGCTATTTAGATTTTGGCTTATTCCCAGCTTATTTATAGATGAAATTTTAAACTAAAAGAAGATATATGTAGACTAGGATGTATATTAAAGGTATTTAAACTAAAATTACCCTAGTATTAACAAATTTAGCAAGAAAATTGAAATTTAAAAGTGCAAGGTTTTTATGAAACTGTTTTTGAGCTTTTTCAAATAAGCTCAAAAAGCTTATTACTGAACCTTAAATGCTGAAATTTTGACAATAAGCTAACCTAACTACCTTGAATCAACCTAGGTAAAAGGATTTCACCAATTCAAACTAGAAATTAAAATTTCAAAATGAATTAAGCTAGAGTTCAAACTGCTGCTAGACTAATCATTATGCTGATACATTTGGTAAAAGTGCATATGCAGGACAGGTTTACTACTTTAAAACTCTTAAACTCTCTAGTTATATATTCCTAAACCTGCAACTACCAAGTGTTGTATGATGAAATAGATTGAATTCCTTAAATCTATAACTACCTAACTCAAAGAAATTACCCTGGTGCAAATTCAAACTTTCTACACTCAAAACTCTTAGATTCTCCACTCTAACTCTTAAAACTTGTTTAAACCTTGATAATAAGACCTAACTCAACTATGTAAAGGATTTGATAAAATGCTGTTGACTTAAAGAGTCAAAACTAGCTTTAACCAAACACACCTTTATACAAACTGTCAAAACTAAAGTGGCTTAAATTCTAATTTTAAAGCTAAATCTCCTAAACCTTTTATCTACTTTTACTTATACTGACCTAATAAAGCTAATTGAACAATTTATCCTACAGCTTATTAGTGAGATTAAGTTAGTTTCTCTACTAGCTTAATATACTAATATTTCAGTTTTAAAAAGGAAACTAAGCTTATACAAATTTAATCCAATGAAAACTGAAAACAGCTAGAGATTAAACCTAAACAAACATGTTTGAAAAGAATTTAACAAAATTGATTAGAAATAAGCAACTGATTTTAAGCTACAATTAAGCTAAATTGAAATATGAGAAATGTAACCTGAGAGTTTTGTAGTCTCCGAACCAAAGCCACTCTATCTGAGTGAGTGGCTTTAAAAGCTTATACCTAATGGCTCCCTAGCCTCTAAACCTCAATAAGCTAGATTTTAGCTTATTTGCCTTTATACTTCCAAAATGAACTCAAATCTCCTTAAGTGATCATACTTTTGATTCAAATTGATAACAATGAGTATAAGAATGTCTAAAAATAGACTTTTAACTAAACTTGAGCTTATGAAAAGAAATAAGCTCAATTGAGCTTATTTAGAGCTTATTGAGTTAAATCGACTTAAAATTGAAAACAAAAGACAAGAACACTTGTAAACTGAATCGTATTACACAAATGAAGAAGTACAAGCTTAGAAGAGAAGAGTACAAGAGCTTAAGAGCTTATTTGCTAAAAGCTTGAAAGAAATTGCTTAAGAATGACAAAAATACAAAGTGGAAATTTAAAACAAAAACAACAACTCGAAAATGTGAGCCCTAAGCTGCTATTTATAGAGGATCGACTTCGTAACTTGAAGGTAGGAAGTATTCTTCTCTTGCACCTGAAGATCTAAGCTTGGATCACTTGGAAACAAATACTTAGGATTAAATGATTAGAGGAATGGAAGTTAATGTAAATTGATTTTAGAACAGAAAGAATATGTATCCAAAAGGTAAAAAACTGTTGGGAACAATCTGCTATTTATAGGCAAAACTGGGAGCGTTTTTGTTTGGCCGGCCCCCTTAGCTCCTAGGTCGGCCCCCTTATCACTAAGGGGGTCGCCCTTACATTTAAGAGGGCCGCCCAGATCCAGACGCTCCCTTTTATGTCTTTTCCAAGAGAGGTGTTTTCTGGATCAAATATATCTGTTTTCAGGTGAAAATTTTGAATTCAAAACATTTATTTTGAATAAAATATTTCTTATAAATATAAAAATATTTTATATAAGTTATAAAAATGTTCGTAACATTTTATATAAAATGTGAGGTTGAATAAAAATTCATTTGATCATAAAATACATTGAGTATTTATTTATTCATACCATTTAAGTGATTAAATTTTCAAAATGAAAGTTTACGACTAATTGCTTGTTTACGTTTAATTTTACATTGAGCGTTTTTACATTTTGTGATTATCAAAACGTAAAGAGGTCAAAAAATATTAATAACGTTTTTAGGCATTATTTCTATCAACAATCTCCCCCTTTTTTATGATTACAAAATATAAACTCATTAAATATAAAATTATTTTAAACAAGTATTGAGTGAGTTTTATATCCATTTCTTCCCCCTTTTTGTAGAATCAAAAAGGCTTTGTCGATGAATACGCGTAAAATCGACGAAATGAATGCTCCCCCTTGATGTGTGCTCCCCCTCGTTCGAGGGCACCAAGGAATTGAGCTATGGTAACTTTGCTTTAAAAACGAGTTAGAGGAACAAAACTAATGTTTCTAACTTATAGCAATGTTACGAAAAATATTTAAACAAGGTAACAATAGATTTTAGCCAACCATCACAAACATCAACCATTTAAACTCAACTATCACCAATTGCATATAAAAAACATAGAATAAAAGTCTATTCATTCAACATAAAAATTATGTGTAACACACAATCATATAACTAGCATGCATTAAAAGAAAATATTATGCTTAAGGCATAATAATACATCATACATAAATAAGATCTACAAAGGTCCTAATTTTTCTAGAATACCATAAGACTTGCTGACAAGTTCCTTTTACTACATATAAATATATAATAAATAGGATAATATCAATAGTAGTAGTATAGTAACCGGAAGTATCGGCCTCTCGCTTCGTTACCCACAAAGTTTAAAACCGGACCCAGGTCATTTATCCCTGACGAGGTGTGAAATTGACGGCCACATTATTGGTTTGACTCTTGGATGCTTGAATAATCAAAAATTTGATTGGGTTTTCTAAATCTACGGGCAATTATGAAAATTTAAACTAAGGTATGCTTAAAACTATGGGAAAAACAGAAATAGGCACGGGAATTTAAACCTAAAACTATGGGAAAGCATAAAAAGGCAAATTAATATCCTAAAATTCTACAAGAAGCATAAATAAGGAATAAAAGGAAAACCTAAGTCTACGGAAACAGAAAAATAAAGGAAAATAAACTTAAAACCCAAAAACGAGAACGGAACTTAAAAACGAACGTGACTTAAAACCTAAATTATCGAATTTTAATCCTAAAATGATTTTTCAACTTTTAATAAGCCCTAAGTGACTAAAAAGTAAGAACAAAGAAAACTAGACCAAAAACGAAAGTAAATTAAGCTTAAAACGAGAACGGGATTTTACAAAAACAACCCTACGGATGCAAATTTATTTTTCCTAGGTCCTAAACGATAAAAGAAAATTTTAAAAAAAAAAGAAATATATTTTTTTTTACTTTTATTTTTTTATTATGAATTAATTACGAAATTAAACTAAAAATATTATTAAAAATATAAAACTATTTTAGAAAAATATGAAAATTTCAGGAAAAGTGCTAAATACTACAAAGATCCTATGAAAATTAAAAACAGGAAAAGTGCTTAACGAAAAAGCTGAGAAATAAGCTAAAAGTCTCGAATAAGCTTATTAGGCCAAAACGCCCTTAAGAAATCAATTGTGCAACATTAAACTAGATGGCCCTACTGGCGCTTCTGGTTAACGAGTGTGTGGTGTGGGACGTTTGTTGTGAAAGGGGAGGTCATGGGTTCGACCCCCATGGCCTACCCTTTTTTGAAAATATTTTTTTTTTCATTTCTTCTTTTTACAAATTTATAATATAACAAAGTTTAATAAATACACTTTTTGTACAAGTTGCAAATAAGCTGGTGAAAAGCACAATTAAGCTCACAGTTCACTTGTTTTACACCGAGTAACAAAAGCTAAGCAAATTTGCTAATTTAGAACTATTAAGCATAAAGGAAAGGCAAAAATAAGCGAAGGCATTTAAACTATCTAGACCTAATAAGCTAGATGATCAAAAAATAAGCACAACCAAAATAAGCTGGAAAAAGGCACTATAAGCAGGAGGAAAGAAAGAAGAAGAAAAGAAATGGCTAAAAAAACACTAAGCAGCTAAGGGCTTAACTGTTGGGCTTTTCTAGTGAAAATAAGCAAAAGAAAAAGGGAAATAAGCATAGACAGATGAAGAATAATACCTATTAAGCATCTAAAAACAAAAATAAGCAGGTTAAAAAAAAACTAATAGAACAATGGATGAATGAAAAAGGCTAATAATCTAAGAGGCTATATTAGGCAGACAAGACTAGCAAAATGGCACTTTTTGGCTTAATTCATAAGCAACATAAAGGATCCTTGAGAAAAAGACATGTACTAGCTTAAAGCCTGAACAATAAGCTACAATATATATAAAGAAAAAGGGGGGGCTTGAAATAAAGCTTAGACATGAAAAAAGGCAAGGGAAAATGGCTGCTTATACTCAGTGCATACTGAGTTTTTGAACTTTTTGAAAAGACAAAAGGGGCTTATTCAACCTTAAAAATAAGTTGTAAAAAAATGACTAACAGGTAAATTAAGCTTAAACAGATAAACATCATACTAAAAACTACCTATGCTAAAAATTTAAGACTTTTAAACACACATTAACTGGTTTAAATTTGAGATCAAAAGGTGGCTTTTGAGCTTGAAAGACAACACTTGGGCAGCTTTGACCAAAAACTCAAATGGCAATGCATACTCAAACTATCTTATTTACTACTGCATTAATACCTGAAAGACACACACTAGACATTATTAAAAGGGTTTTTGACAAATTCAATCAAATATGCTTTTGTAACTTGTTGTGACTTATACGTTTTAACACAATTTCAATAGACAAAAACCAAGAGCAACCTTAAGGACTTAAAAGACTTGAAAAACAGGTTAAAACAACTAAAGGAGGCTTATTACAAGTGACTTAGTGACCCAAGAATTTTTTATACTAGTTTTTGATCCCGTTTGGGTCCTTAAACCAAAACACCCTCTCTTAAATTTTGTGAAAACCATGGTTTACTAATTTTTAAACTGGTAAAAAAGGAATTTTAAGCTTGGAACTGTGTATAACCAGGTTAAACGCTAAAGTCATATTAAAATAAACAAATAATATTTTTTCATCAAGATTTGAGAGACCAAATAAAGCTTGAACACAGGAACAATTCAAGAAAATGTAAAAGACAATTTTTGCAGATAACTTAAATTTTCATTAAAACATACATGATTACAAAAGCTTAAAGACAGAAATTTTCTACATGAAGCATAACTTAAGAATAAAGAAGTAAAACAAATTAAAGGGCTTAGTCTCACAACCATAATAAACTACTCCTAGATCCTACATACTTTTTCATCTTCTTCTTCTTCTCTGCTATAATAGGCAGTTGGTCCTCAACTTTGTGCTTGTTGTGAGAGTGAAAACCAAGCACCAATCTTGACCCTTAATTTTGAGTGATCCCAATCCAATTCAATCCAACCCTTGATTTTGTGTCCAATAACCTGTTTTGGCTGTTTGTATGGTGGGTTAGGGTGGGGTAGTGATGGGTTTTGTCTGGGGTGAAAGTTTGGAGTCTTGTAGCAGGGTTCACGTGGGGGGAGGGATGTATAGGGTTTTGGGTTTTTTAATGGCGGGAAAAAGAAGAAGATGTATAGTGTTTTATATCTATTTAGGGTGCAGGGGAAAACTTTAGGGTGTTGACACCTTTGGCCCTTGAAAGTGTAATAAAGTGTTGCAAAGAAAGTCCTTGTTGGTGTATAATAGGTCCCTGGAGTTAGGTTGTGGTTTGCACCGTTAGTCCTCAAGGACTAACAATGTTAGTCCTTGAAGGACTAACGGTGTAAGGGAGAGGAGGTTAAGGGCTAACAGCTGTTAAAAGGAATTTAGGTTGTATTGTGTTGGGCCAGGTTTGAAATTTTGGGCCAGCGGGTTTATAAAAAAAAGGTAATGGGCTTTTAGGAATTTTGGGCTTATGGGTTTAATTTAAATATAGTGGGCTGACACGGGCCCACTAGGTGGGTACAGGTGGGCCAACTTTTAGCAATTTAGGTTTTCAGGTTCGGTTTTCGATGCCCTTTCCAAAGCCGTATCCCAGTGTTGACTTTGACTTCGTCTTGACTTCATTAAATGCACAAACGTTGTCGAGTCGATCCAGAAATGTCCGTTTTAGCTCCGTTTTCAATCCTTTTGTTCCTTTGGCCTTGGTTTTTTGCACTCTTTCCAATTTCATGCTCGGTTTTGTCCGATTTGGCTTTGTTTTTGTCCTTTAGTGAATATCCAGTACATGCACAACACAAACACAAAAACAAGCATATTTATGGCATTTTATGTGCGTTTTTGGTCGTTTATGGTCGTTTTATTAGGTAAAAGGTATGTGTAATTACACACATACCACTTGCTTGCAAAAGGTTGGGTTAAAAATTATTTAAAACTTGAGTGACTAAACATAGAGTGTGTTTAGTTTGGGGAAATTGATGGAGGTGGTGGCGAAATTAGTGTGGTGGTTATGAGAGCGTGTGTTCAATGTAAGAAAACATGTATTGAAGTTCATCCCTTAAGCCAAAGATGAGTGTGCAATTGTGAATGCAACATAAGCATGAATCTCCAGGTGCTTCAAAAAGGTTCCATGGAATGGGATGACCAAAGATAGGTGGTGGAGGTGATGGAGTATTGAATTAAATTTTAAGCGGAGTGATTAGTGAAGGAGTGGGAATGATCTCTCTGGGTTCACTTTCTTGAGTTGGAGGTGGTGGAGGTACTCTTGGAGGAGAAGAAATTGGTGAGTTTTAATAGCCATTGGTTGATGGTGATGTGGAAGAATTTGGTGATTTGAGTTTGGAAGCAATGAAGGATGAAGAAGTAGCCATGATGGATGGAGTTTTTGAGGGTGAATTTAGGGCACTTAGTGATAAGACTTAGTAATTTAGGGAAAGAGTTTTGGTGTCATCATGAGTGAGGTCAATGAATAATTATTTTGGTGGGATTATGTTTATTTTTGGTCTTTTGGAAGGTTTGGAAGTGGAAGCTTTAGTGTATGCCATGGAGGTAATGGTGGTTGATGATAAATGAAGAAGATGATGAGTTGGTAGTGAAAAATGATAGGTAATTTATGGAAAGATAATGGTTTAGAAGTGGTATGAATTTGAGTTAGTTTAAGCATTTCCAAATAATGTTTGTGTTTTCTGGGTAAGGATAGCTGAGCCTAAGTAAAAGAGAGTCAAAAAACAGAGAGAAACAGTAAAACTCGTGAGCAGGTAGGCCAGTCCCTTTATCTATGGTGTTGAGTCCCTTATTGATAAGGGGACCGCCCCTATGAGCTAAGGGGCCCACCTATCTGATACTTTTTAGATGCCCAAATTTAGATTTTTAGCAAAAAAAAATGTAAGGTTGTGTTTGGTGAACAAATTGCAGCAAGTCCTATGTAGTGTATGCATTTGATTATATAGATGTGCATGAAACTAATATATATATATATAGATATATATATAAATTATATATATATATTATATATATATATATTATATATATATATATATATGCATGAAACAACCAAAAATATATAGAACAAAGATGCATAATTATGTCATACTAGGCATAATATTAAGGCATAATGATTAGGGGTCCTAAATAAACTTAAACAAGTTCAAGTTTTTCCGAATGAAAATCGGTGTTTACTGTTACAACGCAAATCTATAATAAATTCTAGTTCACATAATAGAGTCTTAAATAAATTATTCTAACAAGTTAAGTCATGCAACATCTTCACTTCTTATTCTTTCGAAATACTCCTTTTAATGCTTTGCCGAAGGACTTGAATCCACCTCTTACTTCCTTATGTATTTGTTGCGTTTGATTGAGCAAAGTATTTTGTCCCTCAAAAAGAAGATCATCGGTTTGTTTAGAAGAAGTGGGAATGTTATAAGTTTGGTGGGTAAGTGGTGAAAGATAGTTTAGGAAGGTAGTAGGTGATGGGGTACTAAGCGGAGAAATACATCGATCCTCATATCATCCCTTTAATGGTGAGTTGAGAGAACCAAATATGTATGGGCGGATGATGATAAGATGGAGTGATGGGCTTTTGGCATTCCACGATCACTTTGGGGTCTTCGGGTTTATATTAAGGGGAGTAGACGCATGACTCGATCAATGACATTGTAAATGCCATTGTCAAGATAAGGATAATTCTCCATGACGTATCAAAAAAGACGAGTCATGAACATGCCATAAAGAAGTTTGGCAGTTGGAGTAGCCCTAGCATTTCTTCGGTGGCAAGAAATAGAGAGATATATTAGTTTCTTCTAGAAACAATACAATACAACCATTGTGAGTGAGACAGCTGGAAGATGGTCCGGTGGCTCCATGTACGAACACATTTTACGAATGAGTTCTTCCACAACGCTTCTGTCTTGTCTTAATCTTTAGTAAGAATTTGATATCTTAGTTGAGAAGAATGACATTTTTGCTTTTGATAGTACGATTAGACTAAATGCGTTCCAATTGAAGAATGACAAATTTCGTCAGGAGTAGGGGTCTCTTGGAAGAATGCAAGAGATGAAAGATCCCATTCATTTGTGATGGACGGCTTATACCATTGTATGGGTTTTGAGTATTTGACCGAATTGAAGCAATGTGAGAGAGTGATAAATTCCTGTTGGAATCATGAATGAGATTAGATAGATAACCGGATCATCGGTTTGGACTTTGACTGGACTATAAAAGCCTAGATTGAAACGCGGGAACAATTGGCTCATTTTATTTCGAAAAGACTATTGAATGCGATTGTTGTAACAATCGCTATATGCGTCTGGATTGATAAGAGTTTATTACAACTCGGCCCTCATTTTGAATATAAACGGTGTTTCGGATAGGTTTGTAGAATTGACAATGACGGAGAAAGAACCGGGTATTTCGGATTCTATATGAATATATGATTTAGTGAGGGTGGTATCACCAACAATTGCTCGAGCATGTTTATCACCTAACAAAGACAACAACAAAAAATAAAGTATTTCACAACAAATATATATATATATATTATATATAGAATATATATATATATATATATATATATATATATATATATATATATTGAAAGAAAATGAAGTTTAAAACATCACATGTGGAACAAAGATTACTTCGACTTCAAAAATAAAACCTAAGAAGTAGTCCAAACGTTCCCTAATTTAATTTGACTCAACCTAGAGTGTCGAAAGCTATATATTGAATTATATATTTTTGACACCTAGTATAACTTTATCAAGTATTTCTATGCTTAATAAAAGTAGAGTAGGAATTATTTTGACTCTAGATTTAAGTTCTAGGAAATAATCCAAACGCCCCTTTAATAAGAAAAGACTTGACCAAAAGCATCGAATGATATACATTAAGTTGTATATTTCGACAACTAATATGAGTTCATCACGTGTAACTTAATAAAAGTGGAATAATGGTTATTTTGACTCTAGACCATAACCTTAGACGATAATCCAAATGCCCCTTTATTTTTTGAAATTTTACTAAAAGTATCAAAATATATATGAATTATATATCTTGACGACTAATACAAATTTATCATGTGTTTATATACGTAACAAATTTATCATGCGTTATTGGTGTTTTTCCCTTGCGAAATTGGATTGGATTTGAGTTAGGAGGTTAGATTTTGAAGTTTTGGTGATGGTGGTTTCGTCACATCAGCAGCAGGAAGAAATAGAACGAATTTTGTAAGTGTTTGGTTTTGTGTTTAATGTTGAAAGAGGGTGTTTGGCGAAATTAAATGGCCGGCCCCCTTAGTGATAAGGGAGCCGCCCCTCATTACACGGCCGGTCCCCTTAAAGATAAGTGGGCCGCCTATCTGACGACCAAGATTACTTGGTTTTCTGATTTTAACTAGTTTTTATTGATATATAACTATCAATATAAGATAAAAATTCCTAGTAATATTATTTGAGATAATATAGTTCTCGAGAAACAACGTTAAAGATATATAAGAGGTTTTACTCGACATGTTTAATTAACATTTCTTTAATTAAATTGACTTTAATTATTTCAGATGAAATATTTAAATTGTCGAGATTTTAGAACGAGAAAAAGTTTAGAGAGAATTGACGAAATTTGAATATTCCGGATGAGGTAACAAAGTTGTCAAGCCGAGAGAAGATTTAACAGAGATTAAGTGATGTTTTCAATTAACCTCTCGTTAATTGAACATTTTAATTACTTCGGATGAAATAATTAATTGTCATGATTTAGAGAGTTTACATGACGAGAGAGATGATGAATATGAGACAATAGTAATAGAATAAAATGGAGTTAATGCTCGATAAGCCGGTCCTATAGATGTTGTTCTTTGTGGACGTATAGTCTAGGCAGATGTTGTAGTCGATGGGAGTTTGTCTCATCCATAGTGTCATGCCTTTTCGGCACTTACGTATAATGATTAACTAATCATACTTCTATGTTAATTATTATCCACCAACTCACCTTCCTTCTCCTACGTGAGTTCACTACTTGTGGGCATAGAAGATTTCCATTTTATAGAGATGTGTAGTGAGTTCTAAATAAACTACGAGAGAACAAAGTTCATCATGATCATTTTCTTCCTTTTTATTTAATTCTAGTTAACCAATCTAATGATATATCTAGTTACGACACATATTTTCTCAAGCTTAATTCTTATTCTTATTAACTATAATCTTTTTGTTTAGCAAAAATTACTTTTAGCATATTGGCACATATTTATCTAACATTTAGCACATAATCTATTTTCTAAACAATTTAGAAGGAAGACATACCTTTGTGTTATGTCTTGAATTTAGGATCAATAAGCAATAAAGTGTGTGCTTAGGTGTTGTGTATGTTTGTTATAAAGAGAGAAAGAGTAGAAAGAGAAAGTAGTTAGTTTGTTATAGAGAGAGAAAGAGGGAGGAGGAGATGAGAAGTAGAGAGAGAAAGTGAAGGAGGAAAATAAAGAGTAGATTAGAAGACACCACCTCACAAATGAGGTGGGGATGGGCTATTTATACTCAAATATAAGGATGAGCTACTAGCTCTTATCTTTTAGCTTTAAGCTATTTGTCAGGTCTCGTGACTTTATTTCAGTCACGAGCCTTTCACCTAACCTATTACACATTATTATTTATCTATTATTACAATACTTTTTTATCTCAATAAGATCGTCACTTTTATCATTCCTAACAATCTTCCCCCAAGGAACGATCATTGAAATCTCTCTTTGATTGCATTAATGATCATCACTTTCTATTCCTAACAATCTCCCCCTAAAGGATGATCATTGAGATCTCTCTTGTGACTTTGATCTTTGATCTTTAATGCTCGATTGTCTTGAGTCTTGATGTGTAATAGTAGTCTTGTTCCAATCATGCTCTAGTGATCTTGATCTTGATCTTGATCTTTCTATTTTCCTTTTTGTATTTACCTTTGAGATCTTTTCATATCATCATTCTTTACCGTGAATCCATCTTGATTTGTCTTTTGAAGCTTCTGACCAACATACTCATACTTTCTTGACAGCTTACAATCTTCCTCATGTAGAACTTTTGTCTTCATCAACAACTTGATGATTTGAGAAATTTCTTTGATTTATCAGAGTTGCAGAAGTATATCTTTGACCTTTGAGTATGAGATATGAAGGAATGAATATGACAGTTTTCTTGCTTCTGAAAGATAGAGATGTTGTTGTACATAAATGTATCTCCTAAGTTGACTACCCCTCAGTTCATACCGCATGGTTATAAGCAGTTCAACTGCTTCCCCCCAAACAGACAACCATTCGAGGCACACGTATGCACATACTTCACACAAATAACTCATAGAAGATAGAAACTATAAGCTCCAAGTCAATTAAGTCTCGGATATTGTATACACCAAAGTCAATTAAGTCCCTGATTTACACATTTCTTCCCCCTAATTGTTGCAATCTATCGAACACTTTCTTCTCTTCCCCCTGATTATATTTAATGACCATCAAAATAATCATAACCTGTTTATGCACGAATATTCGATAGTAAAGGCATGTGTGAAGCATCATAAGAACGGTTTATGTATGAGAGTCAACTGCCAAATTCAATTCCAACAATCTACCCTCATCAATCTTGTGACATTGTAAGAGACCTTGGTAATTCAACAAATCACTTGATTAGATCAAGGAAATGTTGTTTGTGTTTTTTGAAAACAAATTTCAAAAGAACACAATAACTACTAGATCACTTATGTCACATCCCCAAACGGGGCCTAGTCAAAAACACATGTCCGGGGGCGTGACATCATAATACGCGGAAGCAAAGAAAGGTTTTAAAGTTTGACAACGATGTTAACATAGATAATAATAATAATTCTTGAAAATCAGTCCAATGCAAGGCAACACCATAAAGCAAGAAAAGACATCCATAGCTAAGCACCTGAGAAAAACATGCTAAAACGGTCAACATAAAGTTGAGTGAATTCATAAGTTAAAATTTAATATTAAAGGTGGACCACAAGTTCACAGTACGCACGTGACAGTTATAGAAGATACAACTTCACATAAAAAGCATTTATGTTTGCACTAAGCTCATGACATCGAAGCTCAATTTAAAAGGAATCATTTTATATGCCAAATAGTATTCCTTGCCCTAAAGGAATCTGACCAGGATCACCTATTGAC
>BQNB010172701.1:0-13438 GCA_026074375.1 Tanacetum coccineum
GGTGCGCGCCTGTGGAGGTTGCTGAGGCGAGTGACTCTCGCTCTCTACCATCCTTCCACTTTCCGCATCATTATATACATATACTCAAGATGGAAAAAAACGGTGTCGTTTTTGACATCTTCCGACTGGGCTAAAGTTTGGCCTGACCCAATTTCCTTTTTTTATATGTAGAGTCACACACATATACGGTTTCAACACAATACCAGAATCTTCCCAAATACTGACGAACACATATATCGTGAAGATCAGATCATCACAGTGTGTTTTTTACTGTTGTTCCATCCAAGTGAAACGCATACCATAGCATTTATGGAATCAGTAATTGGCTGCAACCACAATCCAGGTGTGGTTGCCCCGCCAAGATACGGGCGTTGGTGCTTTTTAACGATAACGGAGGCGTTCCACAAACAACCATACCTTTCGCTTTCAGTTTCTTTTTTATGTATGAAGCACGAATGAGCAAACTGTCGAAGGTAGAGAATGCATCAGCCGTGGCTGCAAGCTTAGTAAGCTTGCCTAGCCACAGCGCAAGCAATCTCATCCTTGTTAACTAATTCTAAAACACAAATCCAAAAATGATATTTTCCAAATTGGTAAGCCGCAAAAATTTACTTATCTGAAGTTTAATGAGACATCGGCACTCTATGGCGCAAGCAGCCATTTTCAGTTAACCGATTTATCACCTTCTTCAAACACCAACAGTAATACAAAGGCCAACATCACAACCAACAGATCACCACATCAAATAACCCTAAAATTTCAAAATAACAATATTAAACACAATTAAACCTACAAATGCAAGGAAGACAAAACAACATACCTGCATATTGGGTGTAGCAAAATCCGCAGCGATCAACACATATGAGTGTTCAAAAGCTACAGGGTTTAGTTGTTAAATCTTGAAGACCAAAGAAATACCCAGAAAATCAAACCAACAGTAACAAACAGATGGTGATGATATGATGTTGACTGTATGTGTGTTCGTGAGTGTACCCAAAAAATCAAACCAACAATAACAAACAGATGGTGATGATCTAATGTTGTTCCTGAGTGTTTGGGAAGATTCCGGTATTGCGTTGAAACCGTATATGTGTGTGAGTAGTTTTATAAAAAAAACGACATTTATTGGGGCCTGGACGCTAGTATGGGCCAAGGAAAGAAGTCATGGGCCAAGATTAAAAATGATGTAGCCCGATGTCAAAAAACGACACCGTTTTTTTCTATCTTGAGTATATGTATATAATATCGTGACTTATTTTTTTTACTCAAAATTACATAAATTAGTTGTATATAAAGTTGGTTGGAAGTAATTGTATTCAGAGGACAAATGTTTATTAATAAGATCTGATTTAACAATACATGTGTAAATACCTTAAACATAGTCATTTTGTTTGTTTTCAAATAATAAAAAGAATAAAAACTTTAATAACTATATAGTTAATGTAAAATTTAAAATTTGAGTGATTTTATTATAAAAAAAACTCATCGAACTTGGTTACTACATCCACTCTACAATTTATGATTTCAAAAGTCGATAAAGACACTCAAATGATATCTTATTTGAAATTAAATCCTCAAAATCTTAAAATTATACCATATATTTAAAAGGTAAGATCGTTGCCCTAATACACATTAAATGCACTCTTAAACGCATTAACACCGGCCCGACCCGTGTTTTTTGAGTGGTAGTATAATGTCCTGGGTTTTTCATTGCCAAGTACGTGGGGTACGTGTTACCATCAGTAAATAAAAACTAAAAACACACACCCGTACACCTCTTATAACGGATATCAATACACACCTCTCTCGATCTTTCTTGCTCTCTCTCTAAATCAGATCTCATTGATGAGTTGGTTTTGATCACAGTCTTTTCTCTGTTACTCCAATAACATATGTTCCAGGGTTTGTTTGGTGATGATGGTTTCGGTAGTGGAATTATTATTGGGTTTTTGGTTGCCGATAATTTTGGTCACTATTTTGGGTCTTATTAAGCTTCAAATAAATAAGGTATATGTTTTACTCTTTGATTTCATGATCTTTATGGTTAACTGTTACTTACTGTTTGATTTCATGATCTTTACTGGGTTTATGTTTTTTTTATGTTTTTAAAAAGGGTTGTTTGGCTTTATTTGTGATTAAAATTGTTTTTGATCAGATACCACTGAGATTTGATATTAATGCTGAGATTTTTGTTGTTACTGCTTAGAATCACGATTTATGGTTCTCACTTGCTTATACTTTCGGCTTATGCTCATTCGATGTCACCGCTCCTTTCGTTGCCGTTATCCATGGCATGCGACGATAGTGACGGGTGCGTGACGAAGGTGATAGGCTCATAGGCTGTAAAACAAGTCAACAGGTTGAAATTGAGCCGTATCTTAGCGGGGCAGCACGAGAACGTGTTTGCAGCCATGGCGGCTAGAAGTCTCTTTTATCCAGGTTTCATGAGAATTGTGCCTTACATTTCATGATAATTGTGGTGATATCGATTCTGATAGGCTATGTATAATCTGAGCCTTGGATATCGTGTGTATGCATTAGGGCGAGTCTTTTAGACTCGCAGCCATGGTGCATTTTCGACCAGTTTCTATTTCATGAGAAGTCGTATCTTGGCAGGACAACACAAGCACGTGTTTGCAGCTATGTCGGTCGAAGCCCCTTTTACCCAGTTTGGTTCGATGTTGCGCCACAATCTTATATAAGATTAATGGTTTGAGCTTGCTTATGCTTTCGGGTTTTGGCAACTTTCTTAAGTTTGGTTCCATGGCAACTTTCTTAAGTTTGTTAGGTATATTATACCTTTATATTAAAGGGCAACATTGTTGTTTCGAGGCACTCTTAAATGCATTTAATGAAAACACTGGCCCGACCCGTGTTTTTTTGGGTCGTAGCAGATTGGTTTGTAGTTGTTTTAGACGTGGTCACTGAAAAGGTTCAAAGTTTGAGAATGGCCTTATCTTGGCGGGGCGTTTATCCTAACGCAGCCATGGAGGTTTTCCCGGCTTTCATCTGGGAGTTTTTCTCTATGTTTTGTGTTATGGAAAATTCAACCAGTGTTTGTGTAGGCGAAAGTTCACTTGATTTGAGATTGTTAGGGTTTTTCCCTAAATTGTGAATAGTAATTCTTATTTTCACCATGGCAGTTTGGTTATAAGAGGTTGTCATGAGTCTCTATGGGCTGAAACTCATCTCACTCTCTCTCTAAAAATGAAATCATACGCACTCTTCGATGCCACCAACCTCTTTGTTGTCGCCGTTCATGGTGTGTGGCGTTGGTGGTTGGTTGGTGACGTTGGTGACGTTAGATGGGTCAAATTGTCCATCATTTAAACGCTTAGTTTGCTAATGCTTGGTTTGCTGAGAAAACCACTTGTTTTGAAACTCATTTAATTTGTGGTTTATTATAGGCGATGAAGATACTGTAGCGTTTATGCGTCTATCACACGTATCTTGGCGAGGCAGCACGACTACGTGTTTGCAGCTATGGCGGGTCGTGTACATTCTAATTCTCGCCCGCACTCGCAACTCTGAGCCAAATAGTTTCAAAGCATGCTTTCTATATGTTTTGTGAGGTGTAGTTGATTGATTTAAAGGTTTTTTAGTTGTACTTATTCGCTTCATTCATAAAAATGCTTATCAAGGTACGTGGTTTTTGGTTTCTTATGAACAGATGTTGTTGGTTTCTTAGTCTTGGTTTTGTTTTCTACGTAGGTTCACCAGGTACATGATTCTTTATTTGTGAGACTCTAACGGCCCGGATATGTGGGATGACGGGAGATGTTGTCACTCATGTTTTAGTATTAAAGAGGGTTCACATTGGTATTTCGATTGCCGATATCACTGATGCAGTAAGCGCGCCGTATCATCATGAGTTACAAGATTTGTGATTTTGTTTTTTGTTGTGAAATTTAGTCCTTTTAGCGAGAATGTTAGTTTCGTGGTTGAGTGATTTTGACTCAGGAAGTGTGGGTTTATCTTTGCTATTCAAAGTTTGTTTTCACTACAAATATGCCATGTAGCGTTTGTCTTATCTAATTTTGTAAATGGCTTACTAAAACTGCTTATATGTTGTGCAGCGGAGCTGCTAAGATTGGCACTTCTACCAGCCTTATGTGAAGCATCAGAGATTCCAAGGAGTGAATGGCTCATAGTGTGAGTTTCGCTACATCAGTTGCTTGAATCCTGAATGATACATGTGAAATTTTGTGAGTCCCACAATATCTCTGAAGTAGATGATAGTTCCTTAACAAAAAGGAAAGTAAAAGCAGCAAGTTGATTGTTTTTATTTTTATGCTGATTATGTAGGTTCAAAACTTTATTTACTTGCAGAAGATAAAGGGAGCGACTCTGTTAGCCTCAAAATATTGAGTCGAACTGGAAGTTCGTTCATTATGTATTTAAGTCTCGGTCAATCAATTAGTTAATGTTGTAATAGGATAATATCGGGAATCGGGCTCGATAGATAATCTAATATTGTATATGTTTCGGGTTTAATCCCAAGCAAAACCCGAGCCCGAGTCCTAGTTAAATATCTCGCGCGTCACATTAAATGTGTAGGGGTATATATAGATATTTTTCACTTAGAAAAATATCTCTTCTCATTTCTAATAATATCTTTTTCTCTTTTCTCTCTCAATTCTCTCTCTTCTTTCTCTCTCTAGAAATCATCTCTTTTTCTATTTTCTAGTTCGATTCGTGGTTGTTATATGAAGTGGAAGTGTTAATCGGGATCCTACACAAGCATTTAATGGATACAACCCCATTAAATTAAAGAGCTGTATCTTGTAGTATAATAGATGTAAGTTATATAATGAAAGTATAACTAAGTATATATTATCACATCCGAGTCTATTCAAAAGCGAGTTATATGAAAGCAAGTGTCATTGTTTTCACTCGAGAGTGTTCATTGATTATATTCAAAGGTAATAAAATAGGTGGGTCGGTTTGGGTTTAGGTCACAGGTCTAAATAGGTTTGGGTCTAGATGGGTCTTCTAGAAACATGGGTTTAGATGAGTTTTGGTCTAGATGGGTTGGGTGTGGGTCTATATGGATTTTGGTAACTTAAAAAAAGTTTTTTTTAGAAGCAACGATGCTCAATGTAGTAACCAAAGTGACTCCCTGTTCATTTTATACGTTTTTGTACATTTTTGTCCGTTTTCGACCGATTTTGTTTGTTTTCGACCGATTTCGACCGTGGTCGATCGTTTTTGAACGATGTCAACCGTTTTCGACCGATTTTGACCGATTTCGACCGTCCCGGCCGATTTTGACCATTTTCGACCGTTCTTGACTGATCTCGACCGATTTCATCCGATTCTGGCCGTTTTCGAACGATTTTGATAGTTTTCGTCCGTTTTTGTTCATTTTTGCACGTTTTCTACGTTTTCAAGCTTTTTTGAACGGGTTTGAACGTTTTCGTCTGTTTTTAAACATTACTATACCTATTGTACACTTTTGTACGTTTTTGTCTGTTTTTGTACGTTTTTGTCCATTTTTGTACGATTTTGTTCGTTTGCATACGTCCTTATCCTTTTCCTCTGTTTTTCTTTGTTTTTCTACGTTTCGTTCGTTTTCGTATATTTTGTACGTTTTTATACGTCTTCATACACTTTCATACATTTATAAAAAGTACTAAAACGTATAAAAATAAATAAAACATTTAAAAACATTCAAAACGTAGAAAACATACTAAACGAACGAAAACGGACGCTAACTTAGGAAAACTTAAGAAAACATACAAAAAGGTAAGAGAACGGACGAGAACGTACGAAAACGGACGAAAACATAAGAAAATGGACAAAACGGTCGAAAACATAAGAAAATGTAAGAAAACGGACAACAACGTATAATAAAGTAGAAAAACATACTTTTTGACCGATTTCGACCGTTTTCGAACCTTCTCGTCCGTTTTCGACCGTTTTTGTTCATTTTGCACGTTTTCTTACGTTTTCAAGCTTTTTGAACAGTTTTGAATGTTTTCGTCTGTTTTAAACATTACTATACCCTATTGTACGCTTTTGTACGTTTTTGTCCGTTTATGTACGTTTTTGTCTATTTTTTTACATTTTGTTCGTTTGCATACGTCCTTCTCCTTTTCCTTTGTTTTTCTTCGTTTTCTTACATTTTGTTCGTTTTTGTACATTTTGTATGTTATTATATGTCTTCATACGCTTTTATACATTTATAAAAAGTACTAAAACGTATAAAAATGGATAAAACATTTGAAAACATTTAAAAATGTAGAAAAACGCACTAAACAAACGAAAACAAACGCTAACTTAGAAAAATGTAAGAAAATGTACAAAAAGGTAAGAGAACATACGAGAACCTACGAAAACGGACGAAAACGTAATAAAATGGACAAAAACTGTCGAAAATATAAGAAAACGGACAACAACGTATAATAACATTTAAAAGCAGACAAAAGGGTTAAAACCATTAAAAAATGTTCAAAAATGGGCGAAAACGGTCGAAATAGGACGAAAACGGTCTTAATCCGTCGAAAACGGTTGAAATTCGTCAAAAACCGTTGAAATCCGTCGAAAACGGTCAAAATCGATCGAAAACAGACAAAAATGTATAAATACGGATGAAAACATAAAAAGGTACAAAACATATAAAAATGGATAAAAACGAATGAAAACGTATAAAAAAACTTTCAATGCGCTAGACTTGTCTAATCCCCTTGGGAGACCCATCTATAATATTAAGGGAGACCCGTCTAGACCCGTTGAGAGAGCAAACTAGGGCCATCTATAATATTAAAGAAGAAATGCTAGACCCAACTAGACCCATCTATAAATATTAAAGGAGACCCAACTAGACTCGTCCCTTTAATATATTGTTGAAATTTATAGCCTCATCCGGGTAAAATATCTTAGGAACTAAACTTGTCATTTTCTATTCTTGGTTTCTTTATTATGTTTCAGGATTTGGCTAGTTTTGAGTTTAGATGGAAAGTTGAAGGGCTGGATGTGTCAAGGGTTGATTCCCATAGAGCTAGTCAAGAGGCTATATAAGCTGGTCAATCCAGCTTATTTTATAACTCTGCTTCTCTCTCTTTCTCCAATTATTCGAATCTCTCTCTCTCTCTCTCTCTCAAAAGTTTGTAAGCCTAGATTATAGATCATCTTGCTCTTTGATTCAGTTTCTGGTTATTGTTATAGAACAATTATCAAATAGATAATTGATACATACTTGTATAGCAGTGGTGGATATTTGGTTGTGATTTGTTCACACTGATTGAGATCAGGTTTTGGGTTTTTTGGTTAATCAAATTAAGATTTGAGTTTAATAAAGTGTTTAATATATATTTTTCTACATGATATTAGAACCAGGTTGCTCTGAAATTGTTTTCTAAAAAAATTAGGGTTTCATAAATTTTGGATTTTTTAAAATTAATCAGTTCTTTATTCAATTAAATCGATTGTGTTGTTAGATCTGTTATTTATTTTTGAAGATCTATAAGTTTTTTATAAAATACCTAATTTTGTAAATTTTAGGTTTTGATATAATTTGGGGTTTTTTATTCCTGGTAGTTGTTGGTGATTAAGATCGATTAATCATCAGTTATTAAGAGTTTTGGTTGATCTTGAAAGTTCTGGGCTGTTATCCCTAAGTTTTGAGAAATTAGGATTTGTGGATCTTGGTTTCTGGGTTATTAGCTTGTTGCTGTGAATCTGCTATCTCTCTTGACTAAGTGAATCAAGAGAGTAGTCGGTTTGGTTTGGTTTGATTTCCGCAGCTTATTCTTGAAAGCTCTGTAACACCTCTTTACTCTATTTTTTCATTATTGTCTTTATTCTTTCATTAGATTGCTGGAGGATAGGTAGAAGCACTATTAAGAAGTTGATTGTTGGTGAGGTGTTGTTTTTTGTTTTCTGGATTGTTGTTATGTCTGTTTGTCCTTGATCTACCACTTTGAGTGGTGTGAACGCCTGGGAACTTCTTTCTTCCTTTATCTCTATTATTTGGTTTTATTAGTTTATTAATCATGTCTGTTCATAATTTTCTTCATAATTCTGATGATGATGATGATGATTATGTTGAAGATCCTGTCACTTTGATAAGTAGACTAGATATAAGTGACCCTCTGCATTTACACCGTAATGATTCTATTGCTCTTACTGTTGTTTCAATAAAACTAAAAGGAACTAAAAATTATCAAGTATGGTCTTGTGCTATGCTTTTGGCTTTAGAAGGAAAAAATAAAACTGGTTTCATTGATGGATCTTATAGAAGGTCTAATACAGATGAGGTTCTTGGTAGACAATGAGATAGAGCTAATGTTGTTGTTTTGGGGTGGATTTTAAACTCTGTTTCTGAGGAACGTTTCTTGGGTCAATTTTTTTCCAAAAGGGCTAAACATGTTTGGGAAGAGTTAAAAGAAACTTATGATAAAGTGGATGGGTCTATAATGTTCGGTCTGTATCATAAATTTCATACGCTAAAACAAAATGGTTCATTTATTGCTGATTATTATCATAAGTTGAAAGCTCTATGGAAACAATTTGATCCTATGGTTGAATTACCTAAGTGTATTTGCAATGCTTCTGAAAGTTTTAAGAAGCATAATCAGTTAATGAAATTAATGCAGTTCTTAATGCGTCTTGATGATTCTTATATGCAAATTATAAGTTCTTTTCTCTCTAGAGAACTCTTACATGATGTTAGAAGTGCTTTTGCTACCATCTCTAGTGAGAAGTTTCACAGAGTTGCTTTTAGTAGTATTGTTGGTTTTTCTCAGAGGAATCAGGCTTCTGCTTTTGTCTCTAATGTCTAACAAAAATAATTTTCAAAGAAGTAACCAGAATATTAATAGTGGACCTAGACCTAATAACTTGAACAATAATAGGCAAGGTGGAGGTTCTGCTTTGGTCTGTGAGAACTGTGGGTTTAATGGTCATTCTATTGATATGCTTTAAAATCATTGGTTATCCTACTGATTTTAGAGAAAATAAGTTAGGACAAAATTTTAAAGGGAAAAATGTTTTTAATAATGACTCTGTTGGGTCTAGTTCATCTTCTGAGTTTACAGATGAACAAATGGCTACTTTTATCTCTCTCATCAAATACAATAAAATTGGAAAGAATGTTCAGGTTAACATGGCAGGTACTTTGTTTAACAACAGTACTATTTTTCATAAAAACTTTAACAAAATTTTCTGTTCTAATACAAATTTTAAACAAAAATTAGTTTGTAATAGAAAAATTGTTGATTCAGGGGCAAATCAACATATGACTTACATTGATAAGGAGTTAGATAATATGCTTGATATCGCTCATCTTAAAATAAAGGTTGGTCACTCTAATGGAACTAAGGCCTTTATTTCTAAGAATGGAAATCTCAAGTTATCTAATGGCTTAATTTTGTATGTTATGTTGGTTATACCTGAATACTGTGTTACTCTTTTTTCTGTTCATAATTTGGTTAGAGAAAATAAGATTATTGTTGCTTTTGATGAGAGTAGATGTTATTTTTTGAACCATGATTTGAATCTGAGAAATATTCTGGCGATTGGTAACCAATGTGAAGGGTTATACTACTATGTAATCAAGGTATTAGAAGTAACCTAAGTGTTTCTAGATACCAATGTTACTGTACGCTTGGTCACCCTGCAGAGCCTGTTTTAAATGTGTTAAAAGATTATTTATAATTCGATACTAAGGATCAAACTATTTGTTGTTAAATTTGTCAAAGGGCTAAGCAGTATAGAGAACCTTTTCCTTTAAGTGATCATACTTTAAAGTTTCTAGATGATCTTGTGCATTTAGACTTATGCGGGCCCTATAAGGTTACTACTTCTGAAGGGTTTAGATATTTTTTGACTATTGTGGATGATTACACAAGAGTTGTTTGGGTATACTTGATTATATCTAAATATGAGGTTTCCCATTTCATAACCATTTTCTATAACTTGATTGAAAATCAGTTTAAACAAAAAATTAAAGTGTGTAGAAGTGATAATAGAACTGAATTTAATAATCAAATTGTTATTAACTTTTGTGCTGATAAAGGGATAATACACCAAAAATCATATGCTTATACTCCATAAAAAATGGGATTACTGAGAGGAAACATAGGCATCTGCTGAATGTTGCTAGATCCAATATGTTTCAGGGGGGATACTTTTAAAATTATGGACTGAGTGTATTCTAACTGCTAATTATCTTATTAACCGACTCTCTTCTTCTGTGCTAAAAGGAAAATCTCCTTATGAGATGATTTATATAAAATCTCCTACTCTCTCTCACTTAGGATTGTTTGGCTGTTTGTGTTTTGCTACCATTATCAATAATAATGACAAGTTGGGTAGTAGGTCTGAGAAATGTGTTATGATGGGGTATTCTAATTTTAAAAAAAGGTATAGGTTATATAGTCTTGATAGGCATCAGTTTAAGTTTTCAAGAGATGTTAAGTTCTTTAAGACTATTTTTCGTTTTAAGGATTTTGTTACTAAAAAAATGATACTTCAAATGTTCTTCAAGACATAAATCATGTAAAATTATTTGATATTGAATATCCTGAGATGCCCTATGATGATAGAGTAGACCCTAATCTAAATAGTGACAAAAAGTCAAAGAGTGATAGTAGCCACTCTTCTGTGCCTGGTGGAGATGTGAACATTGTTGATTTCCCAAATAATTCTGGGAATGATGCTGATAGCGGTTAAGACATCTTTGCTGCAAAGGATAGCAAGTAACCATACTTGAAGACAACATATTTTCTGAGGGTAATTTGGATCAAAATCCAAGTACTTCTACTCAAGGTACTCAAACTGTAAGAAGGTGTTCAAGGCAAAGTGTTTTTCCTAAAAATTATAACAATTTTGTTGTTGAATTGAAAGTTTAATATGGGCTTGAAAAGTATGTTGGTTTTTTAAAACTTAATTCTAAAAATTATTGTTTTGTTACCCAGCTAAATATAAATAGTGAACCAAAGTCTTTTTATGAAGCTTCTAAGTTTACTCATTGGACTGATGCTATGAATAATGAAATGAATGCCTTACTTAGGAATGATACTTGGGATAAAGTTGATTTACCTAAGGATAGAAAGGCCAGAGGAAGTAAATGGATTTTTAAAATTAAGTATAAGCCTAGTGGTGAAATTGATAGATTTAAGGCCAGACTAATTGCTCAAGATTTTGGTCAGAAAGAAGAGATTGATTATGAGGAGACTTTTTCTCTTGTTGTTAAAATGGTGACTGTTAAGTGCTTGTTAAACATTATTGTGTCTAATTCTTAGCATCTGTTTCAACTGAATGTAAATAATGCCTTCTTATATGGTGATTTGGCTAAAACTGTGTACATGAAACCATCTAAAGGGTATTTTCCTTCAGGAAATAAAGTTTGCAGGCTTAAGAAATCTTTATATGGCTTAAAGCAAGCTCCTAGACAGTGGAATGCTAAATTGACTTCTGCCTTAATTAAAAATGGGTTGTCAGAGTAAATCTGATTATTCTTTATATACTAAGTCTGAAAAGGATGTTTTTCTTGATTTGCTTGTTTATGTGGATGATATTAACATAACTGGTAACAATGTTTCTGAGATTGATAAATTTAAAGTTTTTCTTAAGTCTTAGTTTATAATAAAAGACTTAGGAAAACTTAAATATTTTCTTGGTATTAAGGTTATTGATACTAATAAAGGTATCTGCCTTAATTAGAGAAAGTATGTACTTGATCTGTTATCTAAAAATTGTATGCTTGGATGTAAGCCTGCTAAAACTTTTTTGATGTCTAAGCTTGTCATTTCTAATGAAGCCTCTAATAGTGATCCTATTCTTGATAATATTACTGATTATCAGAAGTTGATGGGTAAACTGATTTATCTGACTAGTACTAGACCTAATATATCTTAAGATGTTCATTGTTTGAGTTGGTTTATGCATTCTTCTTTGAAATCTCATCTTAAGATTGCTTTCAAGATATTGAGATATCTTAAAAGATGTCCAGGTCTAGGCATTCATTTTTTCAAGATTTCTTGTATGAATTTAAAAGCTTTTTTTTATGTTAATTGGGCTAAATGTGTTGCTACAAGAAAGTCTATAACTGGATATTGTGTTTTCTTGAATGATTTGCTTGTTTCTTGGAAAAGTAAAAAGAATAATACTTTCTCTAAGTCATCTACAAAAGCAGAGTATAGGGCTCTTACTTCTGTAACCAGTGAGGTGGTTTAGATTTTAAATTTTTTGAAAGATTTAAACTGTGAAGTTCTTTTGCCTGTAACTCTTCACTGTGATTTAACAATTAAAATTGATGTCAACCCTGTTTTTCATGAAAGAATTAAACATCTTGAAATTGATTTGCATTTTGTGAGGGAAAAGATTTTAAAAGGTGTTATTAAAACTGTAAAGGTAGATTCTGCAAATCAAATTACAAATATTCTAACTACAGGGTTGGATACAGTGCAACATAAAGAGTTAGTTAAGAAACTTGAAATGGTTGACATTTACCAGGTTGAGACTAAAGGGGGATGTTGAAATTTATAGCCTCATCCAGCTGATAATATATCTGAGGGACTAAATTTGTCATTTTCTATTCTTGATTTTTTATTATTAGGTTTTAGGTTTTGGCTGGTTTTGAGTTTAGATGGAAAGTTGAAGGGTTGGATGTGTCAAGTGTTGATTCCCATAGAGCTGGTCAAGAGGTTATATAAGTTGGTCAAATCTAGCTTATTTTATAACTCTGCTTCTCTCTCTTTCTCCAATTATTCGACTCTCTCTCTCTCTCTCTCTCCCTTAAAAGTTTGTAACCCTAGATTATAAATCATCTTGATCTTTGATTCAGTTTTTGGTTATTGTAATAGAACAATTATCAAATAGATAATTGATCCACACATGTATAGCAGTGGTGAATATTTGGTTGTGATTTGTTCGTATTGATTGACATCAGGTTTTGTGTTTTTTGGTTAATAAAATCAATATTTTAGTTTAATAAAGAGTTTAGTTATATTAACCCAAATTTAACAAATGGGTCTCGAATTGCCACCTCTAATTATATTGATAGCGTATATACAAACGACACCTTAGTAATATATGAAAATGCACATATGAAGACAGCTTAATCAGATATGAAAATGCATATACGACGACAAAAGCGCTCACCATGATTAGAAAGATAAACATTTTAAACGAAATTTACCAAAGTAACCATCTACTTAATGAGTTTTCTTGCAGAGACCATGTCAGACTCACTTTACCAAATTGACCATGTTCCTCGCGCAAAATGGGCAGCTAGGAACTCGATATACACGTGTCACTCGTATACACCACTTCGTTATTATCGTAGAAAAAAAACAAACCCTAAAATGTTTTGTCAGTTGCTCGCGTATATATGTTAGTTACTCGCGTAAATGTAACAGCGAGAATCTTTTTGGGAAGCACACCTTAATTTAACAATTCTATGTTACGAAATGACTAATGCCTGGTATACGAA
>BQNB010172702.1:0-13438 GCA_026074375.1 Tanacetum coccineum
TCACCATTTGTATTATCATAATTCATTCTAAATTTCATGCTGCTCATTCTCCCCCTGAATGAATTATCAACTTTAATATGTTATAACATGCCCCATAAACTAATAGATTTGTTTTTACAATTATTGGTTTTGCAATCAACTAAAGACGTTTTATAAACGTTTCAACAAAAGTAATTCGTGTATGAACATGGACTACCTTTAAGTTCAACACTTATTCTAATAATCTCCCAATAGTTGGAAGTACTCACCACCATTCTTAATAATTTTATTTGGAAAACCGTGCTCATATTTTATAAATCGAGCATTAATCACGCCAACTTTAAGTTGCGTCTTTGGTGATCATTTTGATGATGCATCGATTTTAAAACTCAAAATGATTAACTCAACGGGTTTATAGGCCTCAATACATCCCCTTTATATTATTTCCAAAATTTTATCGGACAAACTCTTTACTTTAATTTGGTGATGATAGTTGGACAATTAACTTTCATCGAGAACAATCAAATCTATCTTTCAAGAAACTTATAGTCCTTCTATATATATCGCATCATCATTGACCCGGTATGGTCTAATCGGTCATGCCACTTGATACAACAATCTTGGCTCATAAACTTCTTGTTTATGACCACACGTAATTCAGTTTCACTTGACTTATTCACAAATTACGCAATTTAAAGAACTTAATAGAACATTATAATCTCCAATCAAATATATAAAAGCTCTTTTATAACTTATATATAGTTTAAAATAGTGTTCACATTAGCTTATGGCATTATCAACAAACAAAACATATTTCATACTAGTCAAGTTACACTATTTAGGAAGCATAGTATAATTAATTGAACAAATATATAAAAGAAACAAAATTACATGACAAGCATATCACATAATAAGTATGTAATTATTGATTGTAACATCGTAAGGATAACGCAGTTTCAACTTTCAACAAGCATAACGATAATATGAGTTTTGCTAGCTAATTTACTTTGCATTGCAATTAACGATCGTCTACCATATTCATGAAACACGCATTGGGATAATTAAACCAACCACATTCATAATCAAAACCTTCATACTTGTAAAGAGAATCAACTACATTTGTTTCAAATTTTCTTACATGTGTGTTATTTTACTCATTTATAGCTAACTATAAACTCAAAACTTTTATCTATATCATTATTAAATTTCAATTTCATCATAAATATCTTGTTTGTGAAAATACACACTTACACACTCATATAGCAATTATAAAAAAATATCAAAAAAACTGCAAAATCAATCAATTGAACAAAACCATTCTCTTGTAAGAAATATCTCATGTACGAATAAGTCGCTAATCAAAGTATTCATGCCCCAAATATCATACACTATTTGTTTCTATCTAAACAAACAAAAAATGTCTATCATTAAACTAAAACCAATATCACAACGAAACCAAATTTGGTGCTCGACATATATTCCAATCATACATAGTTAATTAAGATCATGTGCATATAAAATGATTCTCAATTTTAGATTACCTTCATTAAATTATGCAAATCAATCATGATGTATTACGCAATAGATAAGATGTACGTTATCAATAAAGATGGTCCCATACTCCCATTATAGGCACAATATATATAGAAAAATTAGCAACTTTGAACAAAAACATACAGTTTGGTTTAATAATAATATGAGCCTAGTTTTCGTGACCGCTAGTCATCGTCTCATATTCTAATTAATCACATCAATTTACCATACATATGACTAGTAGTAAAAGAAAATCCGAGTATAACATAACATGCCAGTTCCCAATACCTTTGAAAGGACTAAAATGCACAAAACATAGTAATATTCGATACTCAATAAATTATGTTAGTGAAAGAACACTTTCGAAGTCGACTAGCTTCATCGTGTTAATAGTTTTAGTTGTGTCACTTACCATTTGTGATAATCATTCATCTTTTATATCTTGTGTTGTGTGTTGTGTATATCATATGTGTATGATAGGTTAGTATTTAGGCCACAAAATACATAGTGCGTTAGATTGGTTCTATCTCGAAGTAAAACTCGGTATTTAGCTTAGTAACGGAAAAAGTGTAAGCGACATGTACGGTTTCTACCGCTAATGGGAGCTTGTTGAAATAGTTAAAGATAACTCTTAGTTGGGTACTTTAGGGTGTGGAGTAAGGTGAAGAGGGGTTCGTAGCGAACCACGATAAATCATTTTGTCATTGGTTTGATCTTTCTTCTCTTTACTTGTTTTTATTTAGTGATTTACTTAGTATTACTTATTGCATTGCTATTCATCACTTACTACTTATGTTAGGTCTTTTGAGTTCCATATCGACGAATCTAAGTTTTATTTTAAAATGGTAAAAACTATTCAACCCCTCCCCCCCCCTTTTAGTTTCCACAATTGGTATCAGAAGCCAAGGTCGCCCAAGATCTTTAACGTATATTGTACATTAAATCTTGAATCGATCTATAAATTCGGATAAATATCTAGAAGGGCAATCTATGCAAAGACGCCTTATTTTGAAAGTGATCATTTTATATATTGGAAAAATAGTTTTGAAACTTATGTAAAAGCAAAAGGTTTAATCTTGGCATATTATCTTGTATTGGTGATATTCCATCGGTTGCAATAATGAAGTTACCCTAATTTTTGAAGTTTTTCCCTTTTAAAGAACAATGCGCACGATCTTAAAAGTAAACTTGCTAAAAATAACAAAGCTAAATGGTTCTTATAATGCTTTACCTAAAAAGGAATATGTATGAATTTTAATGTGTAAACGGCTTAAGATATTTGGAAATCTTTGTTAATCACACATCAAGGTATTAGCTAATTAAAAGGATAATAATATTGATTCTTCTTGTTCAACAATATGAACAATTTACTACCCTTGAAGAAGAATCTATTGATAGCGGTTTTGCTAGATTTACACTATTATTACTACTCTTAAAGCTCTTAATGAAGGTTTCTCTAGTAAGAACTATGTTAGGAAGTTTCTTAGGGCTCTACATCCTAAATGGAGGCAAATTTCTACGGCGATGAAGAATCGATAAGATTTGTCATCATAGCTCTTGAGAGCTTATCGGTAATCTAAATGTAATGAAGTAGTCATTGGAAAAGATTCATCGAAATCTATAGAAGGCAAAAAAAGGAATGGGTTTAGTCCATTGCCTTGAAATCTAATAAAGAGTCTAGTGATGATGAAACTTCGACATCCGGAAGTGATGACGAAGAATATGCTATGGTCATAAGGAACCTTAAAAAGTTCTTTAAAAGAAATGGTAAATTTGTTAGGCAACCAAGAGAAGAAAAGAAGTCATTCCGACAAAGGGATGAGAGGAAAGGGAAGAGTGACCGAAATTGCTTTAGATGCGGTGATCCAAATCATCTCATTGGCGATTTGTCCATAACATCTCGCTGTAAAAAAAGATTCAAAAGGCCTTCATTGGAGGTTCTTGGAGCGATAGCGAAAATGACGTCGAAGATAAAACTAATGATGAAACTTGTCTTGTGGCTCAATCGTCAAATGAGGTAACTCTTAACTCTTCTTACTATAGTGATAACGCGTCTTCTCTTGATAATGATACTATGCAAATAAAATACGATAGCTTATGTGAAATTAGCCTAAAAATCATTAACAAGAATAAAACTTTGAAAACTAAAAGAGATCTTTTAAAAAAGGAAGTTTTAGAATTGAATGAGAAAATTAAAAAGCTTGAAAGAAGTAAAGAATTTGATATCGCGTGCAAGTTATGTCAAGAACTCAAATTGGAAAACGCTAGATTTAAGGAAACTCAAGCTAAGTTTGTAAAATTTGATAAAAGCACTAATTCACTAAGAGAAATGTTAGATAATCAAAAGTCATCTAGTTGTAAAGTAGGTCTAGGATTCGATAGTAATAAAGCGTCAACTAGCGGAACCAAACCTATAACTTTTGTTGGATCGTCCGTGATTCTCATCAATGGTGAAAAATTGACAACACGTTTTTAGTCCACCCATGTCTTCGAGATCGGATTTTGTCATTACTAGGAAGAAACTAATACATAATAGAATTGATGATTTCAAAGAAGTCCGTATTGTCAAATCCATCACTCAAAAGAGGTATAGGTTATGTCACAAACCGAGGTCTAGATCGTAAACCACTCCGCCTAGGAGAAATATCTCTTCTCAACCAACACTAGAACACAAAGTGTATTTGGCTACGCCAAAAAAGTGTGACGATATATTATATAGTCACACATGATTTTTCGAGTGTGTGTGACTAAAGGTCGCATGACCGTAGGGTACCTACGGTTATATTTTTGAGTTAGTGGCCGTATCTATTAATAAACAGTGACCTTAACCTTAATTGTGTGATAATTATGTACAAATTTAGTTGTATTAATCAGTATTAGTGACTGTAAACACTGTTTATTCACACAGAGCATGTTTTTTATATTTAGTCGCATACAATTAAGCATAAAGTGGCCAAAAGTGTTAATAAGTGTGACCATATGGTGTTTAAAGTGAAGTAAAAGTGTATTTTGTGTAGGGGGGGGGGGGGGGGGGGGGGGGGGGGGGGGGGGGGGGGGGGGGGGGGGGGGGGGGGGGGGGGGGGGGGGGGGGGGGGGGGGGGGGGGGGGGTCTATTGTGATCTAATGCACAGAATTTGTATATTTGTGTGGCTTTTGAAATATTTAGTCACACAAAACATGTTTTTTTTGGTATTTAGTCACATACAATTAAGCATAAAGTGACCAAAAGTGTTAATAAGTGTGACCATATAGTGTTTAAAGTTAAGAAATGTGTATTTTGTGTGACTATCGATCATCCAATGGCCACATGAATTTTATGTTTGTGTGGATTTTGTAATATTTGTCATCAAAGCATGTTGTTTGGGTATTTAGTCACATTCAATTAAGCATAAAGTAGCTCAAAAGTGTTAATTAAGTGTGACCATATGATGTTTAAGTAAAGAACTGTTGTATTTGGTGTGGACTATATGATCATACAATGGCCACTTGAATTTTGCTTTGTGTGGACAGATCTGCCGACATATTTCCGTAGGAATTATCAACCAGTATTACCCTCATTATTTACACCAATATTACAGTTACACCATTAATAAAATAGATCCAAATTGTGCATAATAGATTAATTCAAATTAAACTTTGCAAAATATCAATCAAACATTTGAATTACAACTTCAAGATAACAAAATATCTACGATGCTAATATCCGATATCCTACTACAAATATTTAATAGTTACTAGGTAGAAGGGGGATGTGATGATCCTCCAAGCATAATGTTTTGCAACTTTCTAAGCCTATTTTGCCATTTAAGACGATCCTCCTCTCCTGTGGATGAACAATTGTAGTCTTCTGTAGCAAGGCAAAGTACAACAACACATTGTACTATGGAAAACAAAGCTTGTTTTGCAATACCAGCAGATTAATGAGACGATTTAGCTGTGAAAGAAGAGGAGACCAAAAAAAAAAGAAAAAAAAAAAAAAAGAAAAAAAAAAAAATTATAGATCGAAGAAATAAAAAGAAAATAATAAAACAATAAAAAAAAACAAAAAAATAAAAAAGAATAGCAGAGCATCAAAACTCGTGTTTGCAGAGTAAAACAGAGTAGCAAATAAGTTTTGCAAAGCCTGCAATATACAATCAATGGATCAGGAATATAGGAACATCTATTCTCATGGAAAGTAAGTCCTATAAGAATATTGAGCAGTACTAGGAGAGCCTATCCTTGAAGCAATGAATTTGACTAAAGCCAAGGCCTAGTTAGAGATTTATTTCTGACAGTCAACCCCATAGTTGGACCAGACCTCCTGTATGATATCAAGGTACAACAGAGTTCGAGGGCGAGAGCCATCATATGCAAGTCTCTGGTAAGTCGAAAAGCAATGATTTCATATTCTCTTTTGTCTTTATAGAAACAAGGAAACATGCCCTTGATGTCAAGTACCAAACACTTGATCAAAGTTGAAAGTAACACTATGATAACTTCATAAGCAGCAGAACCAATTTTAAGGTACCTACTGTTGCCTGCCTTAATGCTTGGTTACCCTATTTTCCAAAAAAAAAGGAAAACAAAATCAGCCTCGAATCCAGATTCAAAATTAGCTCCAATAACATACACTAAATTTTAGCAAGTATCAACACACGTTTGCAGCGATTAACATACACTAAATGACCACAAATTTCAGCGATTAAGATGCATAAACCCCTATTCCAATAGCCAAAAACATAATCTATTAAAGAATGCATAAGGCTACAATATAGACCAATATAGATAAGTACCTTGGATTTCTTAAAAAGAGCATCATAAAAATATTTTTCAGCTGCTGTTTGTTCACAATATATCACCTCCATCTCAGCAGGTGGGAGAACTAATTATAGGATTGCCGAATCTATAAAATGCCGGTCAATTAGGATGCCTGATAAATGATAGTAAAAAAGGATTTCATAAATTTGTTTCCTAACCTGACATCTATGTCAGCAAACATTGCTGGTACTTAGGTTCTTTTTAGCATTATTGGTCTTAAAATGTTTTGAACCAAACTTAACCCCCTTTCATCACTGTCCTCAAATGGTTTCTGGATTAGCTTGTTCCACTTGTTTAGATAAAGAAGCAATATGAGTGTACTAGAGGTATCATATTTCGTATAGTGGGTAAACATGTTCATTATAAAAAATTATTTTTACCTGAGTAAATGTCACAAAAATTACAAGGTTAAAATTCTGGAACAAATATCACGTGTTACTTTATTTATAGCTTTCCAATATGTATGGAAAATAGGCTAAATATCATTCAATTAGATAACAGATGGGTGTTTCACCCCAAAATAAAACCCAAACTCGTGTCTACAAAAAGTATAATGTGTGCCATCAAAATGCGGGAAAAAAATCACATACACAATAAGATATTATGCAAGATACTAATTCCATAAGGCGGAGAAGGAAACAACAAAGCTAAATGTGGCAACCTCAACCCAATTACCAACAAATGGGTCATAATCATATAAGTGTTTTAATCGTATTTAGCATACTGATAAGTTATAACTCATAATTTTGGACAAAGTAGTATCTGTTGGTTAACCTACCCGAGTATTTTTTTCATTGTATGAATCATCCCGCTCAATCCATCCCATTTTGACCCTCTAAGAAGAGGTATCAAAGACTATACTAAAACCTAACATATAAGGTTTATAAAAAATGTAGGAGAAATGATGGCCATACTTGGATAGGGGTACGAGTAAGACACCATCGCCGATTAGCAACAAGGGTAGCTGCATCCATGAACAAAAACGGTAACTTCGATTACAACTTATAGTACCAAACGCATTTTGTTATATTCTAACATATACAATCAGTTTCAACCTAAAAAACCTTACTTTAACCCATTACAACCATAATTCAAGTGTCAAACAACCCTTTTTTTAATTAAATTTAGTAATTATGAATTCTAACAAAGCTGTTTACATAGATCTAAAATCAAATAATCAAAATAGACTCAACAACTAACTATAGAGTTTAAAGATAAAACACTAGATCTGAAAGACAATACGATTTCAAAAATAAAATCAAAACCTTAGATCCAAAATGGTGCTCCCGGATGGTTGATGATGGAAGATGGCTGCAGGGTATGGGGCGTGCATCTAAGATGGAGCGGGATAAGATGGTGGGAGTACCTGAGTGGTTGGTTGAGGGTTGAATGAAAATGGAAGAGAAAAGTGATTGGATAAAGAGAGATGAGTGTGTTAGCCAATGGAGAGATAAGGGGGAAATTTTGAGGTTTTGATTTTGGGGAAAATTAGTAGCGGGAAGAAGGAGAGGGAGAATGAAGACCTAAACTTTTAGGTTTTTTTAATAGTTCTCAATGTAAGTACTTTACATTGAGACTGTTATGAATATATTTGTCACATATAATCACCTATAAATGTGGCTACCATAACTTAATTTAGTCACACATTGTGATAATCTGTGCTTTTGTAAAGACATATAGTCACATGATCGTGCTAGAAGTAAATGTGACTATACATATTAGCTTTTGGCAAGCTAACACAAACTAAACTTTAAACACTCATATTAAGTTACGTGACCATATGTACTGGATTTTGGCTACACTTAAATAATAAATGTGTATTTTGTGTGACTATTGATCATCCAATGGCCACATGAATTTGATGTTTGTGTGACCTTTTGTAATATTTAGCCACACAAAGCATGTTTGTTTTGGGTATTTAATCACATACAACTAAGCATAAAGTGACCAAAAGTGTTAATAAGTGTGACCATATGGTGTTTAAATTGAAGAAATGGGTATTTTGTGTAACGGAATTTGGCTACACTAAAATAATGCGTGACAAAACGTTTAGTGTGACCATATGTGGCATTTAGTCACATTGTTTAAGTGTGTGACAAATATTTGTCACTATTTATATGTATATCGTGACCAATGCTTCAAGCTTACTTGTATTGGTCACACGTTCGAAATTCATATGTGACCAAACAATATTACCAGTTACTTTTAGCCACATGATGTTCGAATGTGTGGCAATACAGTTCTAATGGTCACACGATAAAAATGTTCATGTGTGACTAATTAGTAAATGGTGTCTTTTTTGGTACCTTTGGTCACATAAATATGTGAATGTGTGGCCGTTCCATTTTTCCCATGTGTGACCAAATCCACTTTTTGTACTAGTGGAAACTGGAAGATTGCTTTGACTGCTGGAAAAAAAATACCCTGTTGAAAATGGTATTCTATTTACAACGACAAGTAATTAGTCCAATGTCTCCAAATGATGTTTTCGTCAACGATGCTACAGCAATTTCGAATGAATTGTGTGGAAGCGGATGCAAGTGCTATTACAACGATCTTGAATGGCTATATGCATGATCCCAACGCAAAGGTTATCATGTGTCTACACTCTACATCAATATGAAGGTAATTTTTACTTTGAAGTTTTTTTTGGGATTTTTGAATTGCTCATGAACTTAACCAGGTTTATTTCGCATGCAGCTTGCAGCTACCTGCGATTACTTTGGCAGAAATTTTGCGTTCTCACGCCAAGCCGGCTGAAACAGCTTAAAAATAGGCCAGGCATAGTGGCAACTACACAACAAAGTTTTGACTCACTTTCGGCCTAAAAGTTCCTTCGTCTCAACTTCAAGCTTAATGTTTTCAGGATTTAAAGGTAATTTTGTTTTAGTTTTTCGTCATTCATATGTTAAGTCAGTTCAGAACGTCACAAAAAACAGAAATTAACGCCCCGCAGCAACGCGCAGGTAATCTTGCTTGTTACTATATAAACAAACGTCTCATCACTTTTCATTCATTCAATTCTATGGTTTTTTTCTTCCTGCCGACGCCAGAGATGAAAAGGAGAAAAAGAGCAGCTAGCTTGGCTGCTTTATTCGGGCATAGGGTAAACCCTTCGAGATTTGCCATGGGGTTCAACTAGAAGACCAAGAGCATTATTTTAGCGTAATTTGTACATGATTTCTTAACTCTTACAGTTTGATTTCAATTAATTATTTTTGATGATTTAATTGATTTCGGCTTAATTAGTTGATGATTGATATTTATTATGCTTAATTGTTGTTCTTGTCATTTAATTTATTAATTTTTCCTTCGTTTATTTATTTAATATTGCTGTCTAATCATTGTTTTATTAGATATCATTATAGCCTGTCATTGATCCCTGAGTTTTGGTAGTGTTGAGGGTGGCTTAGATCCTGTTAGTTTTGTCATTAGGCGGACTAGTTGAACATGGAATTAGCAGGATACTAGGGTAGGTTTGCATCTATCGCTAGTGTAGGAATGAAACACGTTACCGCCTCTGTCATATTAAACACTTAAAAAGCGCATGAAATCTTTTAAAGAGGGTTCATAATCTATCTAGGTTATAGAGCAGGTCTTTAGGATAGTTGAGAATTAATCACTACAACTTGGATGCCCTACCTTTATGACTTGCAGGGGATTCGGGATCGCAGAAAGTATAGGACAGACCTCAAATGCCAATTCGGGTCTGTTGATGTTAGAACTACTAGTAAAATGAGAATTAGACATTGCACTTGAGATCAAGATAATTAAACTTAGGATATTTAATTAGTTAAATGGGTCCATCTTCTTAGTAGCCTTCTACTGTACCATTTCCTTTGATTGATAAAACCTAATGAATTCATGTTATTTATCCTTTTGCAATCTAATAATCAGCTAGCTTTAAAAAACGTGACAATTAAAACTCAGATTTTTGACCGCCCTTTGGCTCTTAGGACGACCTCATATTTACCAAACCTACACTACACACGACCGGGTACTCTGCCCGTTAGTGCATTGTAGACCATATGCGAATCGAATTTTATAAATTTAAAACTTGGTAAATAATATTTAAAAGAAAACACACATCAAGTTTTTGGTGTCGTTACCGGGGAGCTAAATAGGTTTTTAGTTTGAGTTTTTGTATATATTTTATTTAAGTATTTTTAATTTCTTGTTATTTGTTTTTCTTGTAAGAGCACAATCTACTTGTATCTTGTGTTTGATTTTCAGGAATCATGGAAATGGAGCCTAATATTGAGAACATGACGCTTAACGAGTAATTGGAGTATGAAGCTGAGAAAGAAATGCAATTATGGAATAATGCTCGATCCAAAAGAAGTCTAATAAATTATGATGAGGCAAATTTTGACTCTTTTCACCAGAATAAGAGTAACACTTTTAACTATCCGTATTATCATAGCTTACCTCCTCCAAACCCTTGGTTCCTACCTTCTCAACCATATCCTGAGGATTATTCAGTATCTACCAATGTGAGCAACGATGTGGACATTAAAAGCATGACTATAGCGGAATACAATCTATACGTTGCTAAATGAGGTCTAGAGCAAAATCCACTAAATAATCACTCCTATGGTCTCACACCCTAGTTTTTCGCTCAACCACCATACACACATAACACTCTTATAAATAAGAAGGATTCCAGCTTCGATGAAATCTTGGATGACTTATTCAGAATAGGAGCTAAAAACCTAAAGCGATTGGGTAAGAAAAAGTTCAGAATAGGTGTGATGATGACACATCTAGGGATACGAACCATGAAAGCGGAAATCGTCTTAACTTCCCATTACTAATAATTTTTTTAGTATTTGTGAATGGGATGTTGACTTGGAGGAGGATCAGGAGGAAGATGGTGATGATGGGGATATTTTTAATAATTGGGATATTACGATCGAGGACGTAGAACGGATTAAGCAATTCCTCACGCCTAACATTCCTGATGTTATAGACGATGTTATACAACCTTTGATCCCCAAAACCGTACACACCATACCACCTGACAAAGATTATGTAACACCAGCTACTAAATCAATATTGGATGATATTTTGGAAGAATTTGGAGTCGAGATCTTGAATGTCACCATGGTTGACGAAGGGGCAGAATGTAATCCTACTAAGGATTTAGAGGAGCTCGAAAGACTTCTCGCTAAAGACCCTCAATCACATTATATGGAGATAGGAGTGCATTCAGTTATCATTAAACTCGAGCCTTTCATTCATACTCAACTAATGAGTCTCTTATATGGAGTATTCAAAATATCTAAGTCATCAACTAAACCATATAAGGTAGATAGGGATATTACATCTCCTAAATGGTATGAATTTTGTTCATCATTTCCCTACTCTATAGTAAAATAACACCTGAATGGTGTCTATTACTACTTCCACCCACACTTGATCCCAAGTGAGGGGATGGACACCCTATTACCTAGTGAATAAGGGTGGAGTAACAAGCGCTTCGTGGGAGGCACCCCATGCCTATCTTTAATTTTATGTTTTGTTTTATTCCATTTCTACGTTTAGTTTGGTTTTGTGTGTTTCTTACTTGGTTTTGCAGGTTCTCACTACAAGGGGATGGAATTCGAGGTCTCCTCGACTCGTTTTATGTGGTAAATTAATTGCTGTTATGCAGCAAGTTATGGCATAATTCTTTCTATGGTTACGCCGTAACTAGATCTAATAAAAATTTCAAATTTAACAAGCTACATAATTACGGCGTAACACATCCCATGGGTTACGCCGTAAATTCCTACCTGCAAATCATTAAAATGTTTGAAATTTTTACAAAACCGTGTATATTGGTAAATGAACTTTGTGGGTATGTTCTCTGGAAACCCTCACGAGACTTCACTCGTCCACTTGGGCTACCAAGGGGTTTGAAAGGCTTGTTGCATACGTTAAATGCAACCGTGATTCCTATGAAAGTGAGTTAGGGTTTATTTTCTTTCCTGTATTGTTTTGTATATTATGTGCTATGGTGCTTTTTATCTATGTTTATGCATTTGGTATTAGTCTTTCTTGCAGCTATATAGGTAATGCACATGGAGTGGTGCTAGGATGCTAATCAAGCTGCAAGGAAGCATCCTAAACTGGTGTAGTCGGATGCTATATAGGCTGATGGTGGATGTTGCTCGAGGAAGCAAACTTGGAGAATGGCTTAGAGAATGCTGTCTCTTCATCATACAGAGCAAATCCAGAGGAGTCTTTCATTTTAATTCTACTCTTATTTTAGAATTTTTCATCTCCTAAATGTACAACATGGACATTGTCCAAACCAAGTGGGAGGATGAGAGTAGAATTATCACTTGACTAATTTTTGCCTTTGATTTTCTAGTTTTCTTTGAAAAATGGTGCCAATTTTAAAATTTTGACATGTTTTTGTTACTGAACTAGAATAGATCTTTGTCGAATGCATATTTACCCTTTATTTCTATTGGTGAGGTTAAGAATGATGATTCCATTTTTATCTATTATACAAAAATCCACCAAAAATATGAGTGTGCAGGTAGTATTGTGACTTTAGAACTTGGTCTGTATATCATTTCAAGACCTAATTGATTAGCAGGAATAGATGGTTCAAGAAGGCAACATGTTAGGATTTTACCCTAAATAGCCCATATGTGTATTGTTTATCGACTTGTCACACTGACTTGTCGACCTCCCATGATAAAATCCTTTGTTGCACTCATTTCTAGTGCAAGATACCCCTAGATCACCCTGTTGAGCCAATCCCTGTTTTAACCCAAAAAATATATGTTTTGTTACACCATATCACCTTAGCCAACCCTGTAGTCTATATTTTCTTTGTGTTAAAATCTCTGGCTACTTAAGTCCATGGTTCAGGAGAATACGATTGGAAATTTTACGCATTCATGGAAGACCTATCACTTTTGATCTTTGAAGACTCCCCTGTATCATCACTTTCGATATTGTTCATCTCAAGTGGGGAAGGGGGGGGGGGGATGTATGTATTATCATATGCTACATGGTTATTGTGTAAAAAAAGTGGAATAAACTCCTGTAACATATCCATGTTGGTTACGTGTTATAAAACCAACAAGTTATTCAAGATTATGAAGATGGTGCAACTATAAGCCATATGTAT
>BQNB010172703.1:0-13438 GCA_026074375.1 Tanacetum coccineum
CATTGATGTCTTCAGGAAGACCCATTAGAATAATCTGAATGGCTTAATCATCTGCTTCTATTTGCTTGACTTCTTTTTCAGTAAGTTCATCATCGGTCTGCTCATGAAAGGTTTCAGCAACAAGAACTTAACGGTTTGGATCACTTGGTTCAGGGATCATTCGTCTAACATATGGACCATTCATAATGGAATTGTAGATTAACTTTCCATTTGGTTTACTCTTTGCATAATGAAGAAGACGAGAAGACCATGAAACATAGTTGTCTTTGTTAAGCATAGGTGGACGGTTTTTAGAGCTAGTAGCGTAAATGTCTTGTTGAGTCGACATTGCAAACGTGATGTGAAATGATATGCAAGGATCATTTTAGTGATTAGTGGTTTTGAGAATGAATTGCTAATTTACGGGATTTTACAATTCTATGATTAAACCGAGAAAATAATTAAGTCTTTTGCGGGATTTTACAAATCAAGAAGAAACCGTAAATTAATGATTGTTTGTTGTTGTAGTTTGTTGATGTATAATTAATTGTCTTTTAAGTTCAAGTATGATTAGAAGTCCTTATTTATAATTGTCTTGAATCGAAAATGGATTTCTATGTACAATAACACAAACCACGACCAAAGACTGTCATAAACCGCGATGAACTTCTGTCATAAACCGCGACTAAAGTTTTGTCATAAACCACGATATTTAAGGAAGCACAAACCGCGGACAGATTCAAACACAAACCACGACCAAAGGTATTGCACAAACATCAATCTCTAAGTTGTCACAAACTGCGATCAAAAGAAATTTTGGCTATAGTTTTATTTCCTAACAATGTAATAAACCGTGAAAGTATTGAACCTGTAACTTACACAAACTGCGACTAACCCTTAAACACAAACCGCGATTAAGAATCAAAACATAAACCACGACAATGATTTGTACAAACCGTTATCTTCAAACACTAAAACACAAACCGCAAATATTCATATCAAACCAAGAAATTTAATGATGAAATACGATGTTTGATGCTTGAATAAGCTACTAATAGGTGCGAACAAGATAGAAGTACAACATGATCATCGAAAACAACACGTTTAAAGTCAAAATAGATAAAAATCATCAAAAACTTACGGTTTGAAAAAAAAACAAGGACAAATTCAAAGAAGCTCAAAATAAGATGTTTAAATAAGCTAGAAACAACCACTAAACACTCCTTAGCTCTTGATACCACATGTTAGACTATCATTTTAATGACATCAAATAACGTCTATTTTATAGCATCATTTATCTCATGTTATTAACCTATTTTGTATAGTTATTGCAAAGAATTGTTACTTAATCGTTTATATTTGAGAATTGCAGTAATTATGGAGTACTTGGTGAATATTAGCAAAAGGCACGCATTTTGGTGCTTAAATGAAGATATTTTGAAGATTACTATTCTGAAGACCAATACGCCGTATCCATCAAGGAAGATACGGCGTATCCGTGCCTGCATTCACCAAAGACCACAAAGGAATAAAGCCCAATACGCCGTATCCAGAAGATCTCAATACGCCGTATCGAAGATATAGTATGTGAATATTCTAGGATAAAGATAAAGATGGCTTATCAAGATTACTTATGGGATAAGTATGAGATATTTTTGTAAAAGATATATATATCTTATTAAGTTAGAAGATTTGCAGTTATCTTTTAGAATTATAGAAGATTTGTAGTAATCTTGTAAAGGACTCCTTGGTGTATAAAAGGAGATCCTAGGTTATGGTTATTAAACACACATTCACATACACATTCATACGTTTTTTATATATAGCTTCAAGGTTATAAACCCTAGTACTACACAGAGTACTCGTATTATTGATAATAATAATATTGGAGCTTTTTAGTAATATCATTGTTCATACAGTTTACTGTTTCATTAATATTCTTCTAAGTATTAAAAAGTAGATTTCGCATACTCTTTAGTATTCACAAAGTTTTTACCATAGTTGTTTTGGATCTATCCAAAGTAACTTAACCTTTACAAGCTAAGGAATCGATCTTAAGTTGGGATCAACAAGTGGTATCAGAGCTTGTGTTCTGAAACTTTGATCTAAAAGAAACTAACAAGAAGAACTCTTTACTCACAAGGAAGAGATGGATCTAAAAACTGCACAAACCACTACTATTGCAAAGTTGCTGATTCGTTGTAAACGAGTCGAGTAATAATAAGTAAGACCCGTTAGATGTAAAAATTGCTTGAGGACAAACAATGATCAATCTTCTGAGTGTCGTAATCCCAACGAGAATTGAATTGAAAACCACGTTTATGTTTCAAGTTTTAAATGCTTGATTATCTTTTAATTTTGGGTTTTAAAACTATTTTTAATACTAAGAAAATTATACTAATAATAATACTAGAATTATACTAATCAATTAAACTAAGAGAATTATGCTAAAATAATCTAAAAGATTTATAAAATGAAAATGCTTGCTAAGTGACGTGAAAAGTTCATTAAGTGTGAATTAAGGTTTATTAACGAATTAATTTCCTTAGAAAAGATAATTATCTCACAACATTGGTTTATTTTGACAAAGACCTCTTAAAAAGATATTAATTACTAGATGTGTAGTTTGTCTATTTTTCCAGATTTTGCCCTTTAAAACATTCAAACTACAAATCTAAATAAGCAATTCTTTTTTTAACGAACTTTTTTTACAATCCACACTTAATTTCCAATCCACAAATCACTTAGCAAGCATTAATGAACTACTCACTAAGCATAACGATCAAATAAGCAATTCTAAACATTTTATACTAAATCTACACTAATTAATTGAAAAGGGAGAGAAAATAGAACCAAATTGAAGAACCGCAAATAAACGATAACACCCGATTTAATAAGCTAAAGAAAATAGTCAAATTCTATCTAGCTTATTAAACCCATAAGCTCCACGCCTCATTTACTCTATAATCACTTCTATCACAACTAAATATTTCGTAACTAACAAAAGCTTACAAGACAAAATAAAGCATATTTGGACTAAAACTCTTAAAGTTGACTCATAAATGTAAAAAAAGAAAATGATTTTAAGAAAACTACACCAACTTGTTGAAAACTTGATTGCGGACTAGTAAAATAAATCTACTAAATACTATTAGCATAAAAACTAGAGAAAGCATAGTAATGAAAAGAATTATATTGCTCCGTATGAAAATTTAAGACTCAGAATCTATGCTAATGTTTAATACGTAGTAATTGTAGACTATAGATTTTTATGTACAAGAACCAAACGAAATGACAAAAGAAATTGAATGACAACAAATAAAAGTAACGATATGCTAGAGATAATATAAATGAAAACTTGATTATTTTCGAATATAAGCAAAGTCGAGATAGCTATTTTTAAGCTAACTCGAAACAAAACTCAACTCCACAATGATAACCAAAATAAGCTATGCGATAGCTTATTTGGTTAATAAGCTACGAATCAAAAAGATAACAAGGGAGGAATAAGCAAACTAAATCAAGAACTTAACCTGGGTTATCATTAAAAACCGACCAAAACATTAAAACAATCAACACCAAAAATAAATCTTGAATCCATACTACTATAGATCAAACGAAACAATACGAATTTAAACCATTACATAGAACCGAATTAAAGATAATACATAAGAGATGATCTAACCTACTCCTACCATTGCTACCTATACTAAATCTACTCTACTGAAAAAAAATGAAAAGGTAAAGAAAAAATAGATATTAAAGATAAGAAGTCACCAGTAGATCTGCTCTCTCCTTTTTAAGCTGCGTATAGTATAAGCTGGACCCATACAAGTGGATAATGGGCTTGTATTCTTGCTGGGCCGAAAATTGCAATACTTGTGTTGTTGGGCTGAAACATTGCATTCACCGCTGGGCCTGGACTAAGTTAGCTTTATCATTGGGACAAGTATTATAGTATTGAGTCTTTAAATAGTATGGGTCGGTCCGACCCATATAAAAGGTGTCGGGCCAGCCTAATAAAGGATGAAAGCACCGTCAGACTCGAAATCTCGTGCTCTTTCCAATTGCATGCTCGGGAAATTTTAACGACTTCGTCTTGATCTCAAAAAATGCGTAAACGTCTTCAAATCTTAACCGAAAGTCTTTGTTTTTACTTCGTTTTCAATCCTTTGTACCTGCAAGACATAAAAACACAAACCAAACATATTTGCAAAATAATTAAGCATATTTTAGTGTTATTAGTCTGTTTAATTATGTTTTTCGGGGTACAAATGATGTGTGTTTTAGCACACATCAGTTGCCCATTCTCAAACAGGGTGAATATGATATGTGGAGGCTAAGGATTGAGCAATACTTTCAAGTACAAGACTATGCTCTATGGGATGTCATAGAGAATGGAAACTCATTCAAACTAGTAGCTCAAACAACAACAAATGCTGATGGTACCTTAACTTCACTAATACCAGATCCTGTAACTACTTAAGAAAAGGCTCAAAAGAAGAATATTGTGAATGAAAGAAGAATATTGTGAATTCAAGAAGTATGTTACTGATGGCACTTCCTAATGAACATCTAATGACATTTAATCAGTACAAGGATGCTAAGACTTTGTTTGCTGCTATACAAACAAGATTTGGTGATAATGAAGCCACAAAGAAGACTCAGAAGACTTTTTTTGAAGCAAATGTATGAGAATTTTAGTGCTCTAAGCACAAAGTCTCTTGACTCTATTTTTAACAGGCTTTAGAAGATTGTAAGTCAGCTGGCTATCTTGGGTGAAAATATTTCATAAGAAGATCTCAATTGAGTTTTGGGAAGTCTCCCTTCTAAGTAGAAATACTCATGTTGTGTTTTGGAGGAATAAACCTGATCTAGACACAATGAGCTTTAATGATCTCTACAACAATTTCAAGATTATTAAACAAGAGGTTAAAGGAACTGCAAGCTCAAGCTCAAGCTCGAGTTCTCATAATATGGCTTTTGTGTCATCCCCTAGCAGTACTAATGAAGTTAATACTGCTTATGGAGTTAGTACTGCTAACACTCAAATTAGCCATGCTAGCACTCAAGTTAGCACTACTAGTACTCAAGTTAGTACTACTAACTTAAGTGATGACACTGTTTATGCATTTTTGGCCAGTCAATCAAACGGGTCTCAACTTGTATATGAGGACCTTGAAAAAATCCATAAAGATGACATAGAAGAGATGGATTTGAAGTGGCAGTTAGCAATGCTAAGCATGAGGACAAGAAGGTTTTTCCAGAAAACTGGTAGAAAGATCACTATCAATGGGAATGGGAGTAACACAGTTGGATATGACAAATCCAGGGTGGAGTGTTTCAACTGCCATAAGATGAGACACTTTACAAGGGAATGCAAAGGACCAAGGAACCAAGGTAGCAGGAACAGGAATCAAGACAGCTCTAGAAAGACTGTAAATGTGGAAGAAACTTCTTCTAAATCCATGGTGGCTATTGATGGAGCTGGTTTTGACTGGAGCTATATGGCAGATGTTGAAGTCCCTACAAACATGGCTCTTATGGCTTTTTCAGACTCTGAGGTACATAATGACAAAACTTGTTCAAAAACCTGTCTAAAAAGCTTTGAAACTCTTAAAACTCAACTTGATGATTTAAGAATAGAGTTTAACAAATCTGAGTTAAATTTAGCTACTTATAAAAGAGGGTTAGCATCTGTGAAAGAGCAACTTGTATTTTACAAAAAGAATGAGGTTCTTTTTTATGAGCAACTTGTTGTTCTTAAAAGAGATATCTCATATAAAGACTCAGAAATTAGAATGCTTAAAAGTGAGTTAGAAAAACTTAAGCAAGAAAAAGAAAGCAATCAACTTTAAATTGAGAAAAACTAATAAAAGTAGAAAGGGTATGGGGTTTGTAAGCTATAATGTTGTTCCACCTCCCCCTACAGGGTTATTTTTACCCCCAAAGTTTGATTTGTCCAACTCTAGTCTAGAGGAGTTCCAACAGCCTGAGTTTGAAGGCTATTGGAACTAAGTTAGTAAGAATGTTAGCGTAGATTGTGTCTAATAAGGTTAAAGGATTCTCTAGGATACCCATGGTTAGGAGTTGGTGTCAGATGATAAGTTAGAGAAGAAAACTATTTTTCCTACTATTGCTAAGATAGAATTTGTTAGACCTAAACAACAAGAAAAACTAGTTAGGAAACCAGTTAAGTATGCTGAAATGTACAGGTCACAAAGTCCTAAGGGAAATCAAAGAAACTAGAATAATTAGAAGTCCCAACAGCAAGGAAGTGAATTTGTGATGTACAATAAAGCTTGTTTTGTCTGTGGAAGTTTTGACCATGTGCAGGCTAACTGCAATTACCATCAAAGGGAAAGGGTGATATTTGGGAATAATTATACAAGGGTGAATTACAATTATTTTGCTAAAAGGTCTCACCCTAATGCTTACAGGAACATGGTTCCAAGAGCAGTTTTAATGAAATCTGGCCTAAGATCACTTAATACTGTTAGGCCTATTACTACTGCTTATCCCAAAACTACAGTTTATAGTGCTAGACCAATGTCATATTTTTCTAAATCAGCACAATCAACTGTAAAGAGTCCTTATCAAACAAGAACAACATTAACTAACAAAAATATTAGCCAAAAAGTTAATACTGCTAAGGGTAAATTTTATACTGCTAGGCAAAAAGCAGTTAATACTGCTAGGCCAAATTCAGCAGTAGTTAATGCTATGAGGGAAAATCAGGTTAATGCTGTTAAGGCCTCAACATGTTGGGTTTGGAGACCTACCAAACTTAATAGTGCATCAATTACTTTGAAGAGACATAATTATGTTGATGCACGAGGCAGATCCAAGTCAGTGATGGCTTGGGTCCCCAAAGGAAACTAATTTCCTTATTTTTATGTGCAGGGTCATCCACATAATGAGATCAAGGCTATGTTGACTGTGGTTGCTCAAGACACTTGATAGGTATCATTTCCTATATCTTTGTCTTTGAGGAATTTGATGGAGGGATAGGTTACTTTGGTGGGAGGGCCAAAGGTGAGAAATTACTAGTAAGATACTCTTAAACTGTGGTATGCTTGATTTTGAGGATGGGTGGTTACTTTGTCAATGAGTTACAGTTTAACCTTTTTAGTGTTTCAAAGATGTGTGACAAAAAGAACAGTGTTCTTTTAACTAAAATGGAGGTTTTGTTTGTCTCCTGACTTTAGTTAGCTTGATGAAAGTCAGGTTTTTCTTAAAGTTCTGAAGGGAACAATATGTATAGTGTTTGATATAAAAGTATATTGTTACATAAAGTGAGTTTAACTTTTCTTGTTGCAAGGCCATCACTGATGTATCAATGCTATATCTTAGGAGCTAGGTCATGTTAAATTTTAAATACTATTAATCAACTGTTAGGAAAATCTTGTGAGAGGTTTACTTCAAAAACGTTTTGAATATGACCAAACGTGTGTTGCTTTGCCGTAAGAGGAAGCAACACAATGCATATTATAAAGTCCATGATTCAGAACTCTAGTACTCAACCTTATATTTTGTTTCTCTAAGGACTTGTTTGTCCACTTTTTATGAGTGCTTAATGAATAGAAATTTTGTCTAGTAGTCACTGTTGATTATAGAGATTTACTTGGGTTTTCTTTTTCTAGCAACTTAAGGATGATGGTTGTGGATTCTTAAGGATTTATAACGGAGTAGAAAATCTTGTGATGAGAAGTAAAGATTATCAGATGTGACAATGGAACAGAGTTCAAGAATAGAGTTATGAGTGAGTTTTGTAAACAGAAAGGCATTAAGAGGGAATTTAGTATAGCTAGAACTCCTCAGCAAAATAGTGTCGCTGAGAGGAGAAATAGGACACTAATTGAGGTTGCTAGAACCATGTTAGCTGACTCTAAGTTACTTACTACATTTTGGGCTGAAGCAGTTAATACTGCTTGTTATGTGCAGAATAGGGTATTAGTAGTTAAGCCTCATAACAAGACCCCTTATGAACTGTTTAGAGGTAGAACACCTGCTCTAAGCTTCATGAGACCATTTAGGTGTTCTTTGTTGGATACTCATTGAATAGTAAGGCTTTTAGGGTATACAACATTAGAACTAGGAAAGTAGAAGAAAACTTATATTAGGTTCTTGGAGGATAAGCTTATTATTGCAGGTGATGGACCAAAGTGGCTGTTTGATATTGATGTTCTGACAAAATTAATGAATTATGTGCCAGTTGTTGCAAGTACAAACTCTAATGATCTTGTAGGTACAGAAGAAAGTATTAGTGCAGGTCATTCTAGCAAGGAGACAGGATCTAGCCAAAACTACATATTGATGCCACTATAGAAAGATGGTTTACTATTTGATTCTTCTTTAAAGAATGCTAGTAATGATGAACTACAACCTTCTAGTGATGCTGAAAAGAAGGATAATGAAGGTGTATGTAAAGAAAGTGGAATTGTTGATAAAAAGAAGCCTGAAAAAAGTACTCAAGGTGTTAATACTGTTGGGCAAAGTATTAATACTGAACTAGACATGTTTTCTTTGGAAGATAATGTTATAGCCACACATGCTGATTTCTTTGGTGATGAAACAGAAGTGGACATGAGCAACATTACTACCACATATCCAGTTCTTTCTACTCCAAATACAAGAATCCATAAAGATCATTCACTTGATCATGTGATTGGTGATGTACAGTTTGGTGTACTGACAAGGATAATGACAAAGACTACAAATAAACAAGGATTTATTAGTGCTGTTTATGAAGGGAAAACTCATAAAGACCTTCATACTTGTCTGTTTGCTTGTTTTCTATCCCAAGAAGAGCCCAAAAAGATAATCCAGACATTAAAAGATTTAAGCTGGATAGAAGCTATGCAAGAAGAGCTTCTATAGTTCAAGTTACAACAGGTTTAGACCTTGGTAGATTTACCACATGGTAAAAGAGCCATTGGTACTAAATGGGTGTACACGGAACAAAGTTAGATGAAGAGGGTTTGTGATTAGAATCAAGCAAGGCTGGTTGAATAGGGTTACACTCAAGAAGAGGGAATAGATTATGATGAGGTTTTTGCTCCGGTTGCTAGGATTGAAGCAATTAGGCTGTTCTTAGCCTATGCCTCATTCAAAGACTTTATAGTATACCAGATGGATGTGAAGAGTGCATTTTTGTATAGCAAGATTGAAGAGGAAGTTTATGTCTGTCAACCTCCAGGGTTTGGTATGAGACTTGGTATGAGACTTTATCTATCTATTTATTAGACAATGGATTTCAGAGAGGTCAGATAGATAAGACTTTGTTCATTAAAAGAGTCAAAAGTTGTTTTTCATACTAGTCAAAGTATTTATTTGATGATATCATTTTTGGATCTACTAAAAAGAAGTTATGCACTGAGTTTGAGAAATTGATGCACAGGAAGTTTCAGATGAGTTCTATGGGTGAGCTTATTTTCTTTTTAGGACTACAAGTGACATAGAAAGATGATGGAATTTTCATCAGTCAAGACAAGTATGTGGATGAAATTTTGAAGAAGTTTGGTTTTACAACTGTGAAGACAGCAAGTACACCCATGGAGACTTCAAAGCCATTGCTCAAGGATGCATAAGCTGAAGATGTTGATGTTCATTTATATAGATCAATGATTGGCTCATTGATGAATTTAACATCTTCAAGACCTGATATAATGTTTGTTGTATGTGCTTGTGCAAGATTCTAAGTCACACCTAAAGTTTTACATCTTCATGTTGTGAAAAGAATCTTTAGATACTTGAAAGGTCAACCTTAATATTGGCCTTTGTGATTCTAAGGATTCCCTATTTGATTTGGAAGCTTATTCTGATAGTGACTATGCTGGTGCAAGTTTAGACAGGAAATCCACAACAGGAGGTTATCAATTTCTTGGAAGCAGATTGATTTTATGGCAATGCAAGAAGCAAACTATAGTTGCTAACTCTACTACTAAAGCAGAATATGTGGCTGCTGCTAGTTGTTATGGACAAGTACTCTGGATTCAAAATCAAATGTTAGATTATGGATACAATTTCATGAATACCAAGATTTTCATTGACAATGAAAGCACCATCTGCATAGTTAAGAATCCAGTATTTTATTCAAAGACTAAGCACATTGAGATTAGGCATAACTTTATCAGAGATTCCAATGAGAAGAAGCTTATTCAGATGATAAAGATTCACACAGATTAGAATGTTGCAGATTTGCTCACAAAAGCATTTGATGTTGGTAGATTTCAATATCTGATTGCAAGTATAGGAATGCTTAACCTCTGAAGTATTGATTGAGGGGAGGTTAATTGCGTTTATATGCAGCGGATTATGCACAAATGATGCTTGAAATGGAATGGAACAGCAGCCAATGATGAAATTCAAGTTAGTGTTGTTAGACTAACTTTCTACTAGTAAGTATAATTAGTGCTGCTAGTTATACTTAATACTGCTATGTTAATACTGTTAGTTATACTTACTACTGTTTGTTATAATTAAAATTGTGAGAAATGAGAGATATAGTGAGCTAAAAAAGAAAGAGAGATGTGTGAAAATAAAAACAGATAGAGTGAATTGGTGAGAAAAAGAAATAAGAGAAATAGTGAGCTGAAAAACAAAAAGAGAGATGTGTGAAAATAAAAATAGATAGAGTGACTTTGTGAGCTAAAAGAAATGAGAGAAATTGGTGAGAATGAAAAATAGAAAGAGAGATGTGTGACATAAAAACAGACAGAGTGATTCAGTGAGAAAAAGAATTAAGAGATATAGTGAGAATAAAAACAGAAAGAGAGCTTGTGAGAATCAAAATTGATGATGGAAATGCTTTTTAGAACGAAATTGAAGTTAATGCTAGTGACTCAAACGTTAATTGCTGGCCCAGGCTTAATTACTACTGCCAGTGTTTAGTTAATGTGTGCTTGGGCATTAAACTTAATCTGCTAGTTAAGTTAATGCTGTCAGGCATACACTTACTACTGCCAGTGTTAGTTAATGTTGTTGAGGGTGATTTCATAAATACTTCAATTAAGGGTTTCAATCACTCATTCGATCGATTTTACACTTTGATATACTCTCTAATCATAAACTCTAACTCAATTTTATCATTCATCATCAAAACCCAACACAATGTTGAACCTAAAGTTTGCTGAAACTCACAATTTGGTTGTGTTTTTGGAGAAACACGAAGAAAGTGATGGGTTTGAGGGAATTATTGATTTTATGAATGCAAGTTCTATTAGATATGTGCTAATAGTGAATCCCACCATCTATACTTCATGCATTAAGCAGTTCTGGGATACTGCTAAGGCAAAGACTGTCAATGGGGAAGTGCAGATATAACCCCTAGCAGATGGGAAGAAGGTGATCGTCACTGAGACGAGTGTGAGAAGAGCTCTTCAATTAAAAGATGCTGAAGGTACTGAATGTCTACCTAATGCTACCATTTTTGCAGAACTGGAAAGAATGGGGTATGAAAATCTTACACAAAAGCTTACATTTTATAAAGCTTTCTTTTCACCTCAATAGAAATTTCTTATCCATACAATTCTGCAATGCCTTAGTGCTAAGACTACTGCTTGGAATGAATTCAGTAGCACTATGGCCTCAGCTATCATTTGTCTTGCCACAAACCAAAAATTTTCACTTTTCAAGTACATTTTTGATAATAATGGTTGAGAGAACTTTGAGGGTGGGGGGTTTAAAATTTTAATGTATCCAAGGTTTGGGCAAGTGTTCCTGGTATAAAGTGAAGGAATGAGCAAACATAAAGAAATTTATGTTACACCTTCTCATACTAAGAAGGTCCTTGCAAATATGAAGAGAGAAGGAAAATGTTTTTTCTGGGAGAGTTACCACTCTATTTCAAACTATGATGGTTAAGGGTGAAGGTTCTGTAATGCCTACTGTTCCCCAACACACACCCACCATTAATCAACCATCATCATCACAACCTCAAAAGAAGCAAAAGCCTAGGAAGTCCAAGAAACAGAACACTAAGGTTTCTCAACCTAGTGATTCTACAGAGCCTATAGCAGATGAGGCTCCCAATGATGAAAATGTAACTACACATTCCAATGATCCACTACTCAGTGGTGAGGATAGACTAAAACTAAATGAATTGATGGAACTTTGTACCAACTTGTCACAAAGAGTTCTTGACTTGGAGAACACAAAGACCTCTCAAGCTGTAGAGATTACTAAATTAAAGGAGAGGGTCAAGAAGCTAGAGAGGAGGAATAAGTCAAGAACTCCAGGGCTTAAAAGGTTAAGGAAGGTTGGTAGAACTGCAAGAATAGAATCCTCTGAAGATGAAGGTTTGGGTGATCAGGAGGATGCATCCAAACAGGGGAGGAAAATTGCTGATATTGATGCAGATGAAGAGGTTACATTGATTGATGAGACTCAGGGGAGGAATGATGATAATTTAATGTTTGATACAGGAGTTTTAGATGAGCAGGAAGTTAAGGTTGAAAAGGTAGTTAGTACTGCTGAAGTTACTACTGCCAGTGCTACAACAACAACTGTTGATGAGTTGACTCTGGCTCAGACCTTAATAGAAATCAAAGCAGCTAAACCCAAGGCTGTTACAACTGCTGCTACAACAACTACAACTGCTGTTACAAGACCCAAGGCTAGAGGGGTTGTAGTTCAAGAGCCAAGTGAATTTACAACAACAACATCACCTTCACAACCATCACAACTTCCACAGGCTAAAGACAAAGGCAAGGCAAAAATGGTTGAGCCTGAAAAACCTTTAAAAAAGAAAGATCAAATTTTGATTGATGAAGAAATTGCTCAAAGACTTCAAGAAGAATTGCAAGTTGAACTAGAAGAAGAGGAAAGGCTGGTAAGACAAAAGGAAGAAGATGCAAACATTGCTGAATGGGATAATGTTAAAGCTTTTTTGGATGCAGATTATGAGCTTGCTGCAAGATTACAGGCACAAGAGCAGGAAGAGTTGACCATTGAAGAAAGGTCAAAGATGTTTGTGGAACTTATGGACAAAAGGAAGAATCATTTTCCAAAACTTAGAGCAGAAGAGCAGAGACGAAAACCACCAACTAAGGCTCAAAAGAGAAATAGAATGTCTACTTATCTGAAAAACATGGCTGGATACAAGCACAATCAATTGAAGACCAAAAGATTTGAGGATATTCAGATGTTATTTGATAAAGCCATGACAAGGGTAAATACATTTGTAGACATGGATACAGAGTTGGTGAAAGGCAGTGAGACAAGAACAGAAGGAAGTTCTAAAAGAGCAGGAGAAGAACTTGAGTCTGAAAATTTAAAGAAGTAGAAGTTAGATGAGAATGTAGAAGTTGAAGTAGATGATGAAGCAGAGATAAAAAAGCTTATGGAGATAGTTCCTGATGATGAGGTAGCAATTGATATTATACCTCTAGCCACTAAGCCTCCAATCATTATTGACTGGAAAATCATCAAAGAAGGAAAGATGGGATACTTTCAAATC
>BQNB010172704.1:0-13438 GCA_026074375.1 Tanacetum coccineum
AAACAATGGCTTAACTAGCTTTCTTAGTTTTTGGCTTATTTCTAGCTTATTGCTACATGAAAATGAAAAACAAAAGATGCAATATGAAGCTTAAGATGTGTGCTTAATGTTTCTAAAAAGAGATAAGCTAAGTTTTAACAAGAATATCAAGAAAATTGATCTTAAAAAGTGCAAGTTTCAGCTTATAACTGTTTTTAAGTTACAAATAAGCTACTCTATGGATATAAAACTAACATAGATAAAAGGTTTCTAAAAATTACAACTAGAAATAAGAAATCAAGAAGAAAATAAGCTAGAATCTAGTCTTCTGCTATTCCACTTTTGTAAGGAAAATTAAGCTAAACTAAAAGCTTTAAAATGAAACTTAAGTGATGAAATGTAATAAGCTAATGGAAAACTATTGAGATGCTAAAAACTAAATCCTAACTCTTAACTATGAAATCTAAAAAGTAGCTTAAAAGATTAAAAGCAACAGCAACATTAACTGTTGCTGCTGATGCTAATGCTGATGCACTTGGCTAAATGCTCAAATGCAGGCTAAACTTCTTCTTCAAAACTCATACACAAGTTAACTAAATGTATCTCAACCTATATTGACCAAATGTGATCTCTAAAATGCTTATGAAACTCTAAAATCTAAAATTACTCTAACTGAAAATTGCCCTGGTGCTAGGAAGAAGTGTTTAAGCCCTAAACTTTTTAATTCTACTAACTAATTCTTAAAACCTTTTTAGAACTTGTTCACTTTAATAAACTCAAATGTATCAAAGGAATTGACAGGATGCTGTTGACTTTAAAAGGTCAAAAACACTTTAAACCAAACACTCCTTTACTACTGCTGTTAAAACTTAAGTACACTCAAATCCTATTTTAACTCTAAACTTATTAAAACTTTTTATCTACTCTTCCTTAAACTAACCTATTAAAGCTATTTTAACACTTAAACTAACAGCTTATTTATAGAAATAAGCTACTTTCTCTCCTAGCTTATTAATACTAAATATGGCAGAATTAAAGGAAACTACTATTTAATGTATTCTAACTATAAAAACTTTATAACAATTGCATATCTAAACAAACTAAACAAAATTGATCATGATTTAGCACACACAAAGTTCAGAATAAGCAAATTGATTAAGCTCAAATTCTACTTATGAAATTAAGAAAATAAAACCTGAAATTGTAGTCTCAGTACTTAGCCACTCTTGTTGAGTGAGTGGCTTAAAAACATAGACCTAAGTGGCACCTTGCCTCTAAACCTGAGCTTTAAGCTCAATAAGCTAAATTAGCTTATTACTCCTATTTGCCTCTAAAATTAATCAAATGACCTCAAGTGATCATGTTTTGATATAAAATGAACAAAACAAGTAATTGAATAACTTAAAACAAGCTTTTGATTGAATTTGAGCTTTTTAACAAGTATAAGCTCAAAAGAGCTTATGAGAGCTTATTAAGTAAGAACAGCTTAATTTTGAAAGGAAAAACAATTGAAACTTAAGAACTGAATTTTATTACTTAAAATGGCAAAGTATAAGCTGAACGATATTAAAGCTGAATTTGAAAAACTTAAAAGAAAATGCTTAAAAATAAGGAAAATTACAAACTGAAAATCAAACTCACTAACTAACTCCCTAGTCATCTTTCTTTCTCTTTCTTTTATAGCTGCCAAGTCTTTAAGGCTTTGTGCTAGTTGTGTTTCTTCTGTGAGAGCAAACAAATAACCAATCTTGACCCTTAATCCTGCCTTGGAGCCCGAGTTCCTTGATCCTGCCCATTCACTGCCCAAATCGTAGGTATGGATTGCCAACATGGCATAAAGGGGTTTAGTGGAGAGGGGGTGAAGGTTTGATCCCTTGTGCAAGTATGTGAGGTTGAGTGTTATGGGGAGAGGGAAAAGGTGAGGAAGGAGAACCCGTGAACAAGTTCTTGGGTTTTGTTTTTGGCGGGAAATCTGTTATGACAGGGTTGGGGATAAGCAGGGTAAAAGGTTTGCGGGATTGTCACTTTGAGTCCCTCAAGGTGTATGTGGTTGTTGCACCACACGTCCTTGTGTTATTAAAAGTTTGGGGTGTTGGCAGTTTCACCCCCCAAGAGTTATATATGGTGTTGCAAGTTGAGTCCTTGTTAGATATAAGTTCTTGCCATTGGCAGACTTGGCCCTTGTGGTTTAATTTTGCCAAATTGGCAGAATGGGCCCTTCTCTTTCTTTTCTCCTTATTTCTTCATTAAACAAGTTTAGGATTTGGCAAATTTAACCCTCAAACTTATTTTTCTTCACTTGTTGACTTTTGGATTTGTCGGGGTTGACTTGGGTTGACTTTTTCAGGCTTTTTTTGTTTGACTGGACTTTGTCTTTTCCACGCTTTTTCCATTCCGTGTCCGGTTTTGTCGTTTTGGCTTCGTTTTTCGTCCTTTTCTTATATATCCGTTCCTGCACAACACAATTAGCAAAACAAGCGTTTCTTTGGCAGTTTTCGTCCGTTTTTGGTTATTTTAACTTGTTTTTAAAGGTAAAAGGTATGTGTAATTAAACACATACCATGGATCGTAATACATGGATGTACATGGTAGAGCATTTTACCGTGGACTATATGAAAGGGTTGTCTGAATTTATGAAATGCGCTGAGGATCATCGAGAAAGGATGAGAGAAACAAAAATTTTGTGTCCTTGTAAAGAGTGTAGAAATATTGTATCCCTTGCTGATCCTAACATGATTAGACGCCATCTTATAGAACACGGCTTTGACAAAAAATATACTTGTTAGGATCTTCATGGTGAGACACGAGAGCCGCAAGTTGATAGTCAGACATTTGTTTCAGACACTAATCACGAGGAGAATGATAGTAATGATGATAATCATCGCGATAATCTAGATGAGATGCTACATGACGTGGAAAGTAATGTTGATGAAAAGAATGTTAAAAAATTACAGCAACTGTTTGTTGATGCAGAAAAACCATTGTGCAACGGATGTAAGAAGTTCACCAAACTTTCTTTAGTGGTGAAGTTGTTGGACTTAAAAGCAAAAAATAATTGGAGCGACAAAAGCTTTACTACCCATTAGAGTTTTTGCATGAAGCGTTCTGCGAAGATAATAAGTTGCCCGTTTTGACATATCAAGCGAAAAAACTAACATGTCCGATGGGATTAGAGGTACAAAGAATACATGCATGTCCAAACGATTGTATATTATACAGAAAAGACTATAAAGACCTACATGAATGTCCTGCATGTATGGAATCGAGGTACAAGCATAAGAATCTTACAGAACTTGATAGTGATGTGACAAAGAATGGTCCTCCTGCTAAATTTTTGTGGTATCTTCCCATCATGCCTAGATTGAAAAAGTTATACGCAAACCCAAAGGATGCCAAATTGTTGCATTGGCATGCTGAAGAACGTAAAAACAATGGGAAAATGAGACATGTTGCTGACTCTCCTCAATGGAAAAATATCGATCGTTATTTTAAAAAATTCAAATCTGAGATCAGAAACATATAGTTTAGACTTTGTTCAGATGGAATTAATCCATTTAAAAGCTTGAGTAGTCGTCATATCACTTGGCATGTTCTTCTATGCATATATAATCTTCCACCTTGGCTGTGCATGAAATGGAAATACATCATGATGTCATTATTGATTCAAGGTCTGAAGCAACCAGGGAATGACATTGATGTGTATTTGCACCCGCTAATTGATGACATGATAGATTTATGGGAAACAGGCATTGACATCTATGATGCGTACAAAAAAGAGAGGTTCCAGTTGTTTGCCTTGATTTATTGTACCATAAATGATTTTCCAGCATACGGGAACTTGTCGGGGTATGGTACGAAAGGGGAGAAGGCATGTCATGTTTGTGAAAAGAACACCCACTCCAAATGGTTGACTAACTATAGGAAAACAATATATATGGTTCATCGAAGGTTGCTTGACAGATATCACCCGTACTGTAAAAAGAAAAAATTGTTCGATGGTATAATAGAGGATAGATCCATGGCTGAACCTATGGACGGATATGCTGCATTTTCCTAAGTTGCGGATTTAAACATTACTTTTGGAAAAAAAGCTAAAGCTCCTCCTAAACGTATCTGAAAAAAAAGGTCTATATTTTGGGAATTAAAGTATTGGACACATTTACGTGTCTGACATTGCCTTGATGTTATGCATATCGAGAAAAATGTTTATGAAAGCTTGTTAGGGTAATTATTGAACATTACTGAAAAACGAAAGATGGGGTTAATGCTCAAAAAGGCAAGGTCGAAATGGGAATTAGAAATGAGCTTGAACCACAATTGACGAATGGAACAAAAATGTATTTGCCGCCAGCTTGTTACACCTTGTCAAAGGCAGAGAAAATCTCATTTTGTGAATGCTTACATGGTGTTAAGGTTCCATCTAGCTATTCTGCTAACATTAAGAATTTGGTTTCGATGAAAGATTTGAAGTTGCTTGGTATGAAATACCATGACTATCATGTATTATTGACGCAAATGATTCCAATCGCTATTCGTGAAGTGATGCCACCTCCAGTTCGACAAACAATCATAAAGCTTTGTCTATTTTTTTAACATGATTTATTCAAAAGTTATTGATCATGAAAAGTTAGACGAATTGCAACGTGATATTATTCTTATTCTTTGCCAACTCGAGATGTACTTTCTACCTTTTTTTTGATGTCATGGTTCACCTCATGTCTCATATTGTTGAAGAAATAAAGTTGGATGGTCCAGTTTTCCTATTGTATATGTATCCATTTGAGAGGTATATGAGGTTCTTAAAAGGATATGTAAGGAACCGATATCGACCAGAGGGTAGTATTGTTTAAGGGTATGCCGCTGAAGAAGTGGTTTAGTTTTGTATAAACTATATAGATGATGTCGCTGATATTGACCATTCGCAATCTCGACATCAAAGTAGACTTGATAGGGTGGGGACAATTGGGCGCAAAGATGTTACGCCGACCAATGAAGATTTTGAACAAGCACATTTTAAAGTATTGCAAAACATGACATGTATTGAACCATACATACATGAGCACATGTCATATTTAGCAAAAAGTAACAGTCGTCGAGACCAACGTTGGTTGGAAGCTGAGCATAAAAGAACATTTTCACAATGGTTAGTAGATAAAGTCATTCGTATGTCTCCAACAAATGTTGACGCGGACGTGATACAACTAGGGTACCATCCACGTTGTGTACTTCAATATCAAGGCTACGACATTAACAGATATATGTTTTATACCAAGCAACAAGATGACAAGAGTACTATGCAAAATAGTGGAGTGAAATTAATAGCAACAACGACAGATTCATCGAGGATGACAATCGCAAAAAAAATCATATTATGGTGTCATTGAAGACATTTAGGAATTGGATTACACTTCAATGGTTATTCATCTATTCAATTCATTCTAGCAAAACAAGCTACTCAAGTATTCTATGTAGAGGACCCAAAAGACAAGAGATGGCACATTGTCTTGCAGAGTAAATAGAGTATAGTTGGCGTCGATGATGTTGTTGACAAAGACGAATACAATAAGTTTGACGAGCTACCTTCTTTTTCTATCGGTGTTCAATCTACGGATGATGTTCTTTCGGATACACTTTACTTGAGATCCGACCACCAAGAAGGACACGAGGATTGAAAAAACCATGTTCGCTGTACAGGTAATAAAGCGCATATAAAAATCCCGTTAATAATAATATTCTATTATAGAAGTCAACTAATTATCCCTTTTTTTGATTTTATATTTCAGGAATAATACGTAAAGTTAAATAAAAACGAAGACATGTGAAGCTTTGTTTAGTTTGTATATACATAAGTTTGTTTCGAATGTTAATGTCGTTCATCTAGACTTAGGAATAAATTAATAAGGAAAGGGTCTGGTTTTGCTGTGGTTAAGCGAATGAATTTATTACTCTACCCACTATAAGGAAGCCAGGCGATCATCGTTTTTTCCTCCACATCAGCTTTTTTCTTTTCAGCGACCCACAAACAACGTATTACTATTACAAGGTGAAGATTTTTGTTTTTACAACAAATTTTCAATAAATTTCAAATTACTTTTAGTTAATAGTTTTATTTAAAACTTATTACTATTTTAAAAAAATGACAACAAGTATAAAGTAAAAGGGCCAAATTGAAATTTCTTATTTATATTAAATTTTTTACACATAATCAGATCTTCTTCTTCTTCTTAGTCGCAGGCATAAATCAACACAGTGTTACCATGTTTAAATCATCATAGTCAATCGCAAAATTTAAGGATACAATCCCTACGAATCAGGCTGCAAAAAAATTAAATGATCCCTCCATTTTTTCATAACTCTCCCATGTTCTATCTCAAATCTCGCTCAAAAATGAAGAATAAAAGGGGCAAACATCTTCACGGTATCATTATAATAAACCCTAAACCGATACCACCAATAACCTATCTGACCAACAACAAACTACTTTCTTATTGATTTAGTCGAGCAACACAAATGGTATATTTTTCTATCTTAATCAATTGTTTATATTCAATTGGTATTCTTCTTTAGGTTGATTTGTGTTAATTAGTGTTTATATATTGTCAATTAAGTGTTTATGTGTTTATTATGGTCTGGCTATGGAAACCCCCCAATTCATGCTTTTGACACAACTTAGTTACTGCGTTTGAAGTGTTTATTATATTGCCTGAATAGGCATCAGTATAATTGTAGAATCCAACAACCATAGAACTTTTTGACCAACAAAGATAGGACTATAAAGGTTTATCAAAACTGATATATCTCATACAATAGGTTTTATACTCAATGAATTTAGAGAATATAAAGGTTCCTTGATAGACGGTTTGACTGGTTCAGGGCAGGAGGAATATCCTGAATGTTTGTAAAAGATGATGTTCATTGTACATTAAAATATTGAGTACAACTGAGATTATTGTTGTTGTGTTTGCTTGATTACGAATTTAACTAAAAGACCTAGTGGTAACGTTGATTCTTGTGGTAAAAATAAATCTTAAGTTAATGATTTTAATATTTGTGATATACCTACTGTCTATGTTTTCCAGCAAGTAACTACTACAAAAAAGATTTAATTGTTTAACCAAATATATCTGTCCACGTTTTTTTGAAATTTCATTCTAATTGAATCGCTTAAACCCAAAAAACTTGTCAAACATCTAAATGAGCACCTTTGATTAATAATTATTAATCAGCCTTTCTATTAGCTCATTTCAACCATCTATATAAGTAGTACCCTTAGCACCAAGAGGATTAGAACAGAGTCGGTGAGTTAGTAATTACCTGTTTTAATAGAGCCTTCTCACTTGTTCCCCAAATTGGTAGAATAAGGCCACCAAGTACATTTACTTTCTGTATTCTTCTGCCAACCGTACATATATTTGATGATTCTATAAAATTGACTCATTTGGTGTATTCTTGGAATTTAGGACCCTCCCGAACCAAGAACAAAAAGAGGAATCAATAGAATCCATGATCTTCCGGTAGGTGAATCTGTTGAATTCAATCAATTTGGACAAGTTATAGGCAAGTGGCAATATCTGTATGGAAAATATATAGGAACTCGTACCAGGAGGCTAATCTCTATTCTGAAAAAGAATTGGAAGCAAGTAACAAAGGAAGCAAAAAACTTTTTGTGGTTCGATATCAAGGTTTGCTATCCGCCATCACTAATTGTATTATATTCTAACTTGATTAATGCATTAACATATAATATCTTTATATCAGGCACATTTTAGACTTGAAAATGACGATGTCAAAAAACGTACACTTGTATCATGTGGTATTAAGTGGAAGACATTCAAAACCAAACTACGAGTGAAATTCATGCCTAAGAAGGTATCTCCATTACAGAAATGAACATTCATAGAGCCTAATGTATGGGAAGAATTTTGTCAGAATGAAAACACACCTGCAAAAAATGTTCGTGTCACTAATTTTGTATTACTATAATATAATTTTAAGTTTGAAATGTTTATAATTCATTTGTTACTCATACGTGTAGAAACTGCGTGCGTAACCCAGTAAACGAGGAAAAAAACATATAAGTCAGCCTAGGCTAGGACCAAAAGGGATTTTGAACAACAGTGGAAAGAGGAGAGAAATGACCCTGACAAGGCTATAGAACTCCACTTAATACCAGATTATCGAGGGAGCAATTACTGTTTGGCCCGGGCTCCCCGCGACAAGAACGAGATCAAGACATTGCCTTCTGAGTTAATTGATGTTTCAAAGAACTTGGTACTCTAATCATTTCTTTTTTCAAATTATTATGATGTTTTTTTGTACATGTTTATTAATTAGTTGTTTTGATTGTAATTGAATAGGTACAAGCAACCAGAGAGTTGGCACAAGGTTCTAACGAATCTAAAGCGGGAGTAGATCCCCTTATACTGGTGTTGGGACCAGAGCACGGGGGACGCACCAGTGGGGTCGGGTGTGATATTGGGTATAAAAAGGGAATTGAAGGATATGTTAGGAAAAAGAGGACATATGAACAACAAAAAGATATTGAAGAGATACGAAATGACGTGAGGCAACAGATGAAATAAGAACTCAAGTCAAGTGATTTTTATGAGGAATTGAGGGCGAAACTGAAGGCGGAATTAAGAAATGAAATGCAAGATAAACAAAATTTGTTTTCACCAAGGGAAGATGATGTCCCGAACTTGGTCTTATGAAGTCCAGTGTTAACTCGACCACAATCATGGTAAGGAATGAAATGTAAGCTCAACAGAATGAGTCGTTTTCACCAAGGCAAGAGGGCAACCATAGCTCTGTCCAGATGAGGTCCAATCTTAGCTCGACCAAAAGCATCAAAAGGAAGGAACAACAAGGTGAACAAAATTAGTCGATTTCAACAAGGTAAGTTGATGTCCTGAGCTCGGTCCAGAGGATGTCTAATCTTATCTCGACCATAAGCATCATAAAGGAGGAACATCAAGGTGAACATAATGAGTCAATTTCAACAAGGCAAGTTGATGTCCCAAGATCAGTCCATAGGAGGTCCAATCTTAGCTCGACCACAAGCATAGTCAAGCTACATTGCATAAAGGTAAACCACTTCAGCTTCATATTTAATCCTTGTTGTGTATGTTTTAATTTTTAATTTTCTGATTTTTTTTCATTATTTCCTACGGTTTATGTAAGAGGAAACCTACTGCTGCTTGTACATCCCTAGTTCAGTTTTAGCCGGGGAGAAGGTCGTATGTGCTACTGCAACAATATATCCAATTAGAGATGGTATTTTACATTTTAAGAAATTACTAAAGGGCCACATAAAGGTTTCAGTTATCAATGTTGTTGAAATTCATAAAAGTATGGAGCTCCCCATGCCGGATGATGAAATCCCTAATTTAAAGTCCGCAGTGAAAGGGTTTATTCAATGGCCAATTGCTACTACTGCTCGTTTTACGGTTTTATATTTGTTGTATCTACCACTTGGTGTCATACTTTAATATTTGCTAACGTAGTTAAATTGGTATTTGTAGGGAATGTCTAAAACATCCGTATCAGGATTTCCAACCAAGCGTGTGATGCCTCAACATGAGAACGCACCTTCCACAAAGAAAGGAAAAGGAAAAGAGACCCCCAAAGAACCCAACAAGCAGGACAAAGCACTGGAAGAAACCACCAAGCACCAAAAAATGATGCAGAAGATTGATGAAGTTAAAGAACGGGTAAGCCTATGACTTTTATACCTTTATTATTTATGTATCAGTTATGGCTTTCAGTATGTGGTCTAAAGTGCATAGTAGGTTTGTCTAGTGGGTTAACGGGTTTTAGCTATGACTGTGGGTTAACGGGTCAAAAGTGGGTTATCGAGACTAAAGCTTATTAGGATTGGGTAGTTTAGATTAGTAAACAAACGTTTTCAGATAACTGGCGTAATATAGATCATCATATTTAGAAAGTTTAATTGCCCTCAAGTTGGTTAACATTTATTTCTGTTAATAATTCAGTTTTACACATTTGAGTCGTGTTCATTATCATATGAATACCATTATATGTGCAGGTTGAAAAGGAGAAAGCTGCCAACAGAAAGTCTTTGCAAGCTCTGGAGGATGAAGTACTATTGAATAGACCCCAGAGTGTGATAGATGGATATAATAAATGGATGAGCCGTGGAGATTATGCTGAGCCGTATGCTATTAGTGTTAATAAGAAGGTATTTCGCCATGCTGATGAGTCCTACTTTGCAATCAATGCAACTGACATAATGGAACTTTTGACATATCAAGAACTGGAGTGTGGCATCGTGACCCTTTTTGAGATGTAAGTAAATATATGTTTTTTATATGTAGCTAAATGCATTGTTTTTTCTCACATACATTTATGTTGGTATATCTTCTATGTTTAAATTAGATCACTGTATCATCTTAAGGGACACTCCTCACAGAACAAGGTTGGTTTCTTGAACCCTGGAATGATTACAGTAGATTCATGCTTTTATGAAAAGTAGGCAACCATAGATTACTTAACTCAATCATTGGCGGGTTACAAGTTTTATCTTGCACCGTATCTACATGGGTACCATATCTTACCATCTTAATTATCATTAATATATTATTCATTTGGTTATTATTTTTTCCCCTAAAACGTGTACACAAAATGCAGCCGTCATTATGTACTCTTCATAATATGCCCCAAACATGGAATGGGATTTATTTTGAATTCTTCTAAGGGTTCAAACACGAATGAGAAATGTTATAGGCTCGCTGGACTTGTGGGGTCGTAAGTGTTATCTTAAATATTTAAGATTTCACATTTGTTTCTATAAATTTTAACTCGCACAATATTATTTTCTTTTTAGTGTCGTTGGTAGTCTGAAGTGGGAATTTCCTCTTGTGAATCGCCAGCCGGGTGACTGGTAGTGTAAATATTATGTCATGAAATGGATGCATGACTTCGTCCTGAAATATCAAAACAAAAACTTCCCGATCATAGTAAGTGCTTGTTAATCTTGTATGTTTCTATAACTTCAAATCTTGAACCTTTTAACAGCTTTCCTAAGTAGCTAAGTACCATTTGCTGTATAGGCTAGTTATCTTGTATAGAATGGGCTTTCCTGGAGGAGTTGACCAGTTAAATACCTTACAAAGCCTACAGATTAGATTACTAGTATAATGAATGTTTGACCAGTTAAATAGCTTAATAAGCCCAAAAAATGAGCTTGGTTTACCTAACCAGTTTAGTCTTTGTTTAAGAATGTTTCCAGATGATACTTAATCCCTCGATAAGAACAGGAATATACATAGAAGCTTTAGATTATATAAGATACCTAATCCCTCGGTCGGAGTAGAAATATCAGATTGCTTAATATACTTAGTCCCTACATTAGAACACAAATATGTATAGAAGCTGCCTAAGGAAACTATTGCAGCAGAATCCAATTCTTCCAGAATTCGCTTTAGTATGCATTATCAGGTTGTTCTAGGTTGTTCTGTAAGCTTTAGAATAGTAAATAGTGCTAACCCAATGTCAACAACGATAAAACTGCATATACATTACTGATGTTTTCATTTTATTAAATTACTTGTAGGTACCGTGGAGTAACGAGCGTCCGTTAGAGAACAAAGAGTTGAATGCGATCATTGGCGCATGGTTTACATTGTGGCGAGATTAGACCTAGATAATTAAGTTGAATTCTAGTGTTTTTTATAGTTATTTGTTGAATTCTAGTGATTTAATTTGATTTGAATTTTGTATTTGCTTTATGTTAAGCTGAAATGAAAGTTGTCTTTATTTACTTTAATTTGTTGATTTTGACATTTTGGTCTATCTAACTCAGTTTATATATATTTGTTGTATTTATATTTCTTTTTTTGGTGGGTTAAATTTATAAATTTTGGAATTTATTAAAGAATTCCAAAAATATTTTTTTTTAAAAATGATTAAAAAAAGACAGGTTTTGAGATAAAAACATATCTTTTTAATCTATATAAAGACTGATTGAATTTTGTTATAAAGACATGTTTTGGGAGAACCAGTATGGAGACCAATTGTTAAGGAGGCCATTTCTTAAGGAGAGAACCGGTGTCTATTCTTCTTGTAGATACTGGTTGTATAACCGGTTTTCATATATTTCGATCATGGAGATACCCCCCATGGGAGAGTGGTTCTAAAACCACTCTTTATGGGCTATTTTGACCAGTTTCTATGGCGTTTTTTGTAGTAGTGAGTTGATAATTCTTAAAAGAAATGAGAACCAACACCCTCCCAAACGAGGGCTTATATAGTACTTCATAGGGCTGGACCCTATAAGGGTTCCTTATGGGCCTTATTGGGTCGAAACAAAACAACAAATGGGCTTTAAGCCCACAACTTAGGCCCAATTAGCTTAGATAATTTTTGTAAACTAATACTTTCCAATACAATGCTCGGGAATAAGTAATAACCAACACTTATCAATAGTTGTCTTAGGAACCTTTTTCTTGATGAACTTGATCTTTAATTCGGTGTCAAAAGGGCTTTCATCAGCACTTCTGGATTCATCATTCCTATACAACTCATCAAAACTTACACTCCCTATCGATTTGATCCTAAAATCCTTCACAACCTCCTCATCAATTTGTTCTTGTACCTGCATAAGATGGTTAGTTAATAAAGGTGATTTTGTAATGAGGTTAAAGATCGCCAGTATGTTGCCCCTAAGAAGATTGAGTGTGATTATTCAGTCCCCTCAAAAGTCTAAGACTTTTGGGACTCTTTTCATAGAAGATTGAGTGTGATTATTCAGTCCCCTCAAAGGTTTAAGACCTTGGGACTCTTTTCATTATAAGTGAACAGAAGATTTAGAAATGAATGTGCTGACTCTGACTCTCTATTGGGTTGGGGGTAGCCCTTAACTTCACCACTCTCTCCTAGAGAAGTTTGAGAGTAGTTGCTTGCAGTTCCCATTAAATTTAATAAACTGTTACCTTATCAACATCAGCAGGTTTTGGCCAGTTTCCTAGCACCTCTACCGATTCGAAGGCATCTACACTCTTGGTGGTATCAGTAGTCGCCACTGGTTCCTTAGCATGCTGAGTCTCAGCGACTTGTTTCAGTGGAGATGATTCCCTGAAAATTTCTAAAGTCTTTGGTTGAGAGGAAGATGGGTTTTTCTTCTTCCTTGACTTTTTATCAGTTGGTGCTTTGGGCTGATTGATAGGATGCACAGAGTCCCGGATAAGGACTTATCAGCAGTGTCATCAGCATTCACTCTCTTATAGGAAAGGATCAAAGACTCTTCAGGCTCAGGTAAAAGTTTTGCCACTTTTACCAAATAAGAGATCAAAGCAACCTATAATGCAGATGGTGTGTTAAAAGTAGTGTAACATCCCGTATTTTTAGGTCATTTACGACGTCGTCTATTTTACTAATTATTTTCTTTCTCTCGTACGCGTTTACTTTTAATTCTTATTATATAGTTAAATCGCGTAAACAA
>BQNB010172705.1:0-10436 GCA_026074375.1 Tanacetum coccineum
GTTATCTCAGCCATATCACGAGTATCCTCTGAGTCATGCACAACAAGACGTGCATGATTGGACATGACTAATACATGACCATGATAGAGGGCTGGTTGAACTTGCTTTGCACGGGTGAGACATAAGGGATTTTTGTAGCCTATCGCTACCTTGTTCTTTTCATCGTAGATTGGATCTTCAGATGAAAGATTTACCATGAACATGGTTTGTGTGGTGGGAGCCTCATCAACATCAGAGTCGAATGCATCGCATTGATCAGCTTCAAAGACATGGTCCACATTGAGTGCCAAATCATCCTCGGGGGAATCATCCACATCATCGTCAAAGTTGGTAACCTATTCTCCTGCAAGAAACAACGACTGTTCTTAATCCAGTACTGCACCATTCTCCTAGGCTTGCATTAGTAGCATCTTGTCCTTGAAGTAGTCTGAATCCTGAAGTCTCTTTGGCCTTGGACATTCTCGTGCTATGTGCCCTAGTCCGTTACAGTTGTAGTACTTAATGCGTTTAGCCTGACCAGGATTAATAATGCCTCCTCTGTTCTGACCTCCTATATTCCCAGCTACAACATTTCCTCTTGCATTGTTTCTCTGAAATGGTGTTCCTTGATTATTCGCATTGTATCTTCCACGGACATCTTGAACCACAACTCTGCCGTCTTGAACCGTAGCTTTGTTCCTTGCATTAGACGACGTTCTAAGTTGATTGTTTGTTTGAGGAAGATGTGATTTGTACGATTGAGTGAGGAGGGCAAGTGAGTTGGATAAACTTTCAATCAAGTTTTCAGTTGAAGAACTTCCTGAGTCCAGTTGAAAGTTATCAGCAGGAGATGGTTCATTTGAGGATTGAGGAGACATGGATGATTGTGTTGGATACTGCTGAACTGAGGCATTAGACACTAGTGCCAAAGGATCATTAGTTGGTTGAATGAACCTTTCCATCATCATTCTATTCTCACTAGCATGTACCTCATGTTGCTTCAAATAGGCATAAAGCTGATCAAAGTTAGACTCTTTCAAACCTCTGTTAAGTTTGACTTCAGTTATGAATCTACTCCACTCAGGTAACATGTTGTTCACAAACTTAGAGTTAAGCTGCATTCTGGGCATGGTCATCTTGATGTTTCTCATGTCATTAATGAGCTTCGTAAACCTAACATAGTATACGTGAATGGTTTCTCCTTTGATTTGACGGAAGTGTTCAAATTCATCGTATAACTGAGATTCCCTGTCATCCTTTGTTAACTCAGAACCTTCCAGAATCATCTTCACATTGTCCCAAATGTCTTTGGCGTCAGTATAGTGGTTGATGAGTGTGTAGATGTCTTTTGGTATACCTTGAAGTAGGATATTCGTTGCACGAATGTCAGCTTTATACCTTTCCTTTTCTTGAGCTGAAAGATCGGTAAAGACTCTAGCACGTACTGGACCTTGTTGAAGTGCACCCTCGGTTTCTTCAGCAAGAGTTTCTGCGAGCGTTCCCATTTGAAATGGACCTTCATTAATTGACTTCATTATGTTCTCTCCATTATCCTTTCCCAGACAATACAGACGTATACGTTGTTGCCAAGATTCAAAATCTGTTCTATCAAGCATTGGTGGGCGTGTATCAGAACCGGCATACTGGATATCTTCCGACATGTTAGACATCTTGTTTTATTATGATATGATATGTTTTGATCGATCAATGATTAGTGAGTGTACGTTAAAAGTGGTGAAGTTAACGTATTAGTTTTGCGTTTTAGAGTTGTTAAGTCCCAAGTTTGAAATATTCCAAATGTCAAAGACAGTAGCTCAACTCGCCGCCAGAGGTTATCAAACCGCCGCGAAGAATTAAGGCAAACCGCTGCTGGTTAAATAAGGCAACTCGCCGGCAAGGGTCAATAGCAAACCGCCGTCTATATTTTATGCAACCCGCCGCCTAGTTATCAAACCGCCAGGGTTTCCTTTAGATATTTGCTATTAAAATATTCAAACCGCCTTCAACCTGTTCAAACCGCTGCGTATTAAAATAATCAAATCGCTGCGTATTAAAATAATCAAACCGCTGCATATAAAAATAAGCAAACCGCCGTTAAAATATTCAAACCGCCGTGTACGCAAACCGCCGTGTGGCAGACAAGTGGCCGACCAATATTAAAATATTCCTTTTAACCAAACCGCCACGAAGAATATCTGCCAAACCTCCACGAAGAACAACGAACTTTATCACTTAAAAACACCTATAAAACACCCTTTTGAACGATTTCTCTTGATTTCTTTTGCACAACTCAGTACTACAAGGCTATAGCAACTAGTAACACCCAAACTTTAACATAATAAACATCAAAATCCGGAGAAAATCAAAAACGAGCTACTAACCTTCAAAAGTACACTTATTGATCTAAAACAATCAAGAAATCGCACATACACACGATCTAATCATCCCATGTGCTCTGATACCAATTGTAGTATATCATAAGTCATAACATGGTGACGATTCTTGGATTTGGCTAGTTTCTAGAGAGAGAAACACATGAGAGAGTATTTTCTACTAAAAGAAACATGTGTTTATAAGAAAATGAATAAAAGACTAGCTACCTCTTCTAAAGTTAGAAGAGGTATATATATAGTTCTTACAATAAACCGGAGATTAGTACCCGGTTAATTACCGAAAGTCATACGTTAAACTAATAACTATGAGCTATAATAAACAGTAAAATACACGGGTGACCAAGTCTTTTTCTAATACCTAACACCAATTAACTAGTTAAGCCCAAAGCGTATCCTAGACATAGATTTAAAAGGACAATATTTGTGATCCTATGATTCTAGATGTATAAATTACTATATGGAGAGCTATCCCAGACTCTAGATTTACTTGGTCCGTATCACTAGATCCAGTTGAATGATAGGTCACATACAAAAACGCGTAAACAAGTATAAATTGATAAACATAAATAAGCATCTAATGATAAATCAAGAAATTAAGATAAACAAATACCAAACATTCAGATCTTTATAATAATGGCTAATACCCGAAGGTATTAGCCTTCAAACGTCATAATGAATACAAAAGCAATTATTTAGCCAAGGTAAACTAATCGAGTTAATGAATGATACCAAAAACTGAACGATTACTAAAGTATATAGAATTACACGTTGTCTCCTATAGAATTGATAGCGTTGCTTGACCTCTTCTACTATTTTCTCCTCTGAAAATCAACTTTTATGGTTTAGGTATCGAGAATATGAATTAGCACACTTAAAACTCGTTTTTGAGTTTTCCATTTATAAGTTCTGGAAGTCGGTTTGATACGCCGTATTCAAGGATTGGATACGGCGTATTGGGGATTTCTTGGAGTATGAACCATGCTTGATATCTTCCAGAATATTCACATACTATATCTTCGATACGGCGTATTGAGATCTTCTGGATACGGCGTATTGGGCTTTATTCCTTTGTGGTCTTTGGTGAGTGCAGGCACGGATACGCCGTATCTTCCTTGATGGATACAGTGTATTGGTCTTTAGAATAGTAATCTTCAAAATATCTTCATTTAAGCTCAAAAATGCGCGCCTTTTGCTAATATTCACCAAGTACTCCATAATTACTGCAATTCTCAAATATAAACGATTAAGTAACAATTCTTTGCAATAACTATACAAAATGGGTTAATAACATGGGATAAATGATGCTATAAAATAGACGTTATTTAATGTCATCAGTTTTCTATGACAGATATTGGCTCTCTTAATTATTTTTTGGGTATTTTTGTTACGCGTGATTCTTCGGGGATGTTTTTATCTCAGCTTAAATATGCTACTGAGATTCTTGAGCGGGCTGGTATGGTTAGTTGTAATCCCAGTAGGACTCCTGTTGATACTGAGTACAAACTGGGTGATGACGGATATCCGGTTTCTTACTAGACTTTATATCGGAGTCTTGCGGGTTCTCTACAGTATCTTACTTTTACTCGACCTGATATTTCTTATGTAGTACAACAGGTTTGTCTTTTTATGCATGATCCTTGGGAGCCTCATTTCCCTGCTTTTAAGCGGATTTTGTGGTATGTTCGTGATACTTCAGATTATGGGTTGTAGTTATTTTCATCTTTTACTACATATTTGGTTGCTTATACGGATGCAGATTGGGCTGGTTGCCCTACTACTACGAGATCAACTTCTGGCTACTGTGTAATTCTTGGCAAAAACTTACTCTCTTGGTCCTTTAAGCGTCAACCGACGTTGTCTCATTCTAGGGCAGAGGTAAAATATTGTGGTGTTGCCAACACTGTTTCTGAAACCTGTTGGTTGAGGAACCTTTTACGTGAGTTATATACACCCTTGTCTTATGCTACGCATGTCTACTGTGATAATGTTAGTGCTGTATATTTGTCTTCTAATCTGACTCAGCATCAACGTACGAATCATATTGACATTGATATTCATTTTGTTTGAGATTTGTTTGCTGTTGGTGAAGTTCGAGTTCTTCATGTTCCTTCACGATATCAGTATGCGAATATTTTCACCAAAGGCTTGCCTTCAGTGTTTTTTGACTAGTTTTGTACCAGTTTGAGCGTCTGGTGTCCTCCCGCTCTAACTGCGGGGAAGTGTTAGCCCGTATTTAGTAATTATGTACTCATAGGGATCAAGCCCGATTCTAGAACTATCCATTGTAACTATATATTGTGTGTCTTATTATTTGTATAATGAGATACAGATTATACCACTTACATTAAGATATAACTAGCAGTAAAAATTCTGACACAAATAAGAAATAATTTTAAACCGATATGAAAATAGATGGTTATGAGTTGGTCTTAAAATCTAAAATGTTAACATGTCATAGCTAGTAGACTAGAGGTAATCAATCATTTAGCTTCTTATACTGATGAGTTGAACATGCTAACCAAATATGTTTTTTTAACTCGCATGTAACGAGTTTTGTATACCCGCGCTCTGCGGTGGGCTTCTATTCACGATGAGACCCTTTGTTCATGATGAGACTTGGACCTACAAACCACGAATTATCATGCACTAAAATGTTAGAAGCATTCTTTTTTTCTTCCTAAATTTAATAACCCTTACAATACAGTGACCTAAAACATAATTAGCTCGTATAAAAAGTTACACAATCTTGTAGGTAAATGGTAATGTCATACAATATCAAATAATGTCATACCAATTATCATGTACTATTTTTTAGAATGAAGTTTTAAACAATGTGCTATCATACTAACTGTAACAGTTTAAAGAGCAACTTCTTTGAAACTATTCCATGTTGTCTTATGACTGCTCATAGAAGGCTTGAGGAGGAGGTTTCATCACCCTTTGCTAATGCATCTTGTAGTCTCTTTTCTTTCTCCCACCATGAAAAACATGCTTCTACAGCTCTTTCGTATTCTTAACAGAAGAATTCACCACAACTGAAGCAGCAACAACGTTATCTAAAAATATCGCATAATGATAAAGGTTAGATCATCAAATTCCACTGGTCGTGCTTTCCCTTCTTCCATAGGCAATCACTTGCCTCATCACCTTAATCTGTTCCTTCGCCTGCTTTTCAAACTGGCTTAACACCCGCTTATTTATCCTCTCCCTATTCGAATTAAACAACCTACAACATGATATGTTTATGTAATTATGTTGTAATAATATGATTCAAGGGGTATGTAAATACATGAAGTGCACGCTTTATATTAGTGAGTTTATATGAGTGCTTACTGATGCTTGACAAAGTTCACCTTAACTCCAGGATGTTTAGATCTTTGATGTATAAAAACATAACGTTAATTTATATCTTATTTGTATTGATGATCCATGTTATCTGATGAATGATGTTTTGTAGTGTGGGTGTTAAGGGGGTTGTTTGGATTTCTTATGAAAGTAGTACTTTTTATTATTGTTTTTTAGTGTTTGCCTAATGGCTAAATTCAGAATATGAAAATGATTTCATTAAATTCTACGTTACTCCTCCTATAAGGCTGCAACTTTAGCTGTTAATGTTTTCTAATCAAGAATGATCCTTTTGTGCTAGGTTTTTTGCCGGTATTATTAACTACATATGGGAATGTGGAATTGGTTCAAGAGGATAGTTTTGCAGTAAGAAAAAGAAAGAAAAGAATCCGAAAAAACTAGAGGTAATGCTCTATATTTTGCTACATCCACTGCCTTATTAATTAGCTTTTTTTAATCGTCTGCTTAACAAACTATTTTATTAGTTCATGCAACAAAACCAATGGGTCATAATCATACAACCTTACTTTCGGATTAGATAACAGTTCTAAAGGAAACACATTAGGCTTGACTTGTAAAAACATTTCGTTTGACCATTTAATTTCACAACTGCTATATACAGTTCCAATTTGTAAAATCTTTATAACACTCTATGTGACTCACCTTAAAGAGAACATGGGTCCATCCGAATTCATTGAGGTGTTCACTACGACCTATAATAATCTTATAACTGTATTCCACGACCTCAAATTTATTCAAGTTAGATATGCTTAAAAGTTTGCATTGCTGTACATCCTCGCATTCACTCATGTACATAAAGTACATCCATACAACCAACATAAACAAAATTGCTATTACCGATTATTTTATCTATTTTTCCTTAAAATTCAGAATTTGCCAAGAACCCACACATCTTAGCATTTAACCATTACAGGCCCAATCAACATATGCACATACTCTTATTTTTTGTAAAACCTTTTTTTCAATAACACGTTGCTCTTATTTTTTTAAAACCTTCGCTAACCTTGTTAAAGCTCCATGACCGTGATTGGCTACAATGAGCATCTGAACATTTATTTCTCAACTGCATTACATATGGACACTTTAGGGTCCCTGGTCTCTGAACTTCCTTCTACAGTAATCTAACAGTTGAAAATTTTCCAATATTTTCCAAAAATACTTCGACACTTGCAGATTATGCCTAAAAATATGTCACATTTTTTTAACTTAGGATGAGAAATGAAGCATTATACTTACACATGCCTAATAGATGGTTGTTGGATACGACTTAACCCCATAATCTAGTGTTGCTGCATCACCGGCATCAAATGTGGCATTTGATGCGGTCTCACTTGTTGCACTTGCATTAGTGGGGATTGGCTGGGCCAAGAATAATCGCGGGCCAGGCAACAGTTATGCTAAAATGCTAAAAACCGTCTGTTGCTGCATCACCAACCGCTAGGTCCCACCACCACCATGCACCTTTCTATAATGCACTATCTCCAACTGCAAGGCAGTCTAAAGCTGAAAGTAAAAAAGAAATATCCATTTGTAAATTTTCTTATCAATGTTTCTAAGATAAATTAATCAAAAGAATATCTATTACTTACAGGATCGGTAATTTGTGCCTTATCGAGATGCTCGCACCAGCATATATATCAATTATGGGTTAGTGGTTTTGATGAAAAGGATTAAGCAAAACACATCCTGAACCTTACACAAATTATTTCGGAAAAAAACAGTAATAGCTTTGTCGTATGCATATACAAACTGGTTGCTTTATTAGCCTCAATAAAAGATTATTTGAAGTAAAAACTGATTGCATTTTGATCTGAAGTAACTTAATGTCATCATATTCAAGAAATGCTAGCTCACTAAAGCAGAAATAGATTGATGTAAATATTTCACCTATCTACAACAATCTTTAATCCGTTCATATTTGTTAACATTACTAAATCATTAATGCTCCTTACATTTAAAGATTATAATAAGCATACATGTGATTTTCATGAATGTTCATTCATATAATAGCTTTATATGTACGACATCATATATTTGAATTCATATCTGTATTTTGGAAGCTAAGGGGGTGTTTGGGATTGGTTATATTAGAATAAAAAGGTACATGCTTATCTGCCAAGCAGATAATCAATATACCCAAACAGCTAAGCAGATAAGCATGCAAGTAAGCAATTCCAAACACCCTCCACCTCGATATTAGGACAAACTGTTGAGTTTGTAAGTTTTTCACATTTCTAATCCTTAAACCCTAAACCTTAAACTCCAACAAATCGGCAAAGAATCAAAATAAAACACCTTTGGAAACAATACACAGCTTCCCATCAGCCATCCCATTTTTGACAAAAGTCATAGCTGCATATCCAACATTTTACATACAAGAAAGTGTTGTATGTTTTATGCAATGTTATATACACATGGTTCGCATTTAACCAAGAGCGAACACTTTGATCCATTATGTTTCAAAAAAATTGACAAAGTATATTTTTTACACAGAAATAGTGAAATCGTTTGGCTCAAATTTGAGAGTGTGGAACTGGACAGAAGGATATCTGAGCCCGCAATGGCAGCAAACACTTTTCTGATAGTGATGCCGCACCAAGATACGTGTCGATTTCACCCATCATGTTCCAGCAACTTATTACAACAGGAAAATAATAAACGCACAAAGGTAATACTATCTTCATCGCCTATAGTAAACACACAATAAATTCATAAGCAGGAAAATAAGCTAATATATAGGCCTGTCAGTTTCAAAATAAGTGACGCCTTATGATACATTTAGCATGATGCATTCGATAGGGCAACAAACATAATACCAGATGCAAGCCAGTATTAGCAAAACTATAAGCAAAAGCGAGCTCACTATAAGCATAAGCAGACATGTTGTAAATACAACCCATGGCTGCAAATCTAATCATTTTCCCTGCCAATAAAACATGCCACAATGATTTATAAGACAAAGAACAGTGTAATCTACAGTAACTCGAGTAAAATAAATTCCCATTACCTCTTCTACACCTTCGTATTTTCATATCTATCTTCATATACACACACATATGATCTTCCTGAAGTTTCTTATCTTGCACGAAAAAAATCAAGGTTTTTTCAGAACACAAATAAGGTCAGTCGACCTAAAAGGTTTGGCTCATAACACAAATAAGTTTGAGTATCCAATAATCTAAAATCAACATACTTTCGTTCTCCGAATGCAATAACATCTTAAACTCTTTATTGAGCTAACCTCATCATATAAAAGTTGTAAACTCTATAAAAGAGGCTCATTTTGTCAAACAGTGCAACCGTTTGGCTCAGATTTGTAAGCGCAGAAGTGGACAAAAGGGTATTCGATCCCGCCATGGCTGGTCATGCTGCCTCGGCAAGATACGGGTCGCATTCACCTATCATGATCTAGCAAACGCACAAAAGAAATACTATCCTCATCGCCTATAGCAAATACTGAATAAATTCATAAGCAGGAAAATAAGATGATGTATTGGCCTATCAGTTTCAAAAAGAATCTAAATATCAGATACTATGTACATCTTTTATGATACTTGAAACAAAACAACAACATGCATATGTATTTCAGGTTATCATCAAACCTTTTGTAACACTAATGATTGACCTGAAGCATCCACCGAACACCATCACCTCTTCACCAAATTAAACATAAAGACGCCAAAACCCCTCAATGAAAACATAGTAACAAGCCCAACACCACAACCAACAGTTGACCACATCGAAAACCTTGAGTTTCTAAAACAATAAGATTAAACATAAATTAATCCAATCTCATGAAATCCCAACATAAATACGTTTGAAATCCTTAAAAATCAAATCGACATAGAAAATTAAAAAAAACAAACTCATAAAAGGTCTTGTGATGGCTCTTGTTAGGCTGTATTGTAATAAGAGAAAGAAATACTGATTGGGGATTTCACAGGTGATCATTTGTGTGTGTATAAAGATGGGTATGAGAGTGGGGCGGTGAGAAGCTTCGAGAAGATCATTTGTGTGTGTGTATAAAGATGGGTATGAGAATGGGGCGGTGTAGAAGAGGTAGTGCTATTTTTTTTCGAGTTACTGTAGATTACACTATTCATCGTCTCACAAATTACTATAGCAAGGCTCGGCTAATATCACTACACCGGCTATTGGTGACTCGGCTAATGATACAATAAAGGATACTGCTTTGTGTTGATAGAAATAATGCCTAAAAACATTGTTAATATTTTTTGATCTTTTTACGTTTTGATAATCACAAAATGTAAAAACAATTATTGAAAAATTAATTGTAAACAAGTAATTAGTAGTAAATTTTCATTTCAAAATTTTAATCACTTAAAGGTATGAATAAACAGATGCTTAATGTAGTTTATGATCAAAGGATTTTTTTTAAACTCACACTTTTTATAAAAATGATACAAACATTTTTATATCTTTTACAAAACATTTTTAGATTTAAAAAATGTTTTATTCAAATAAATATTTTAAATTCAAATTTTCTACCCAAAAACGGCTAGAAATGTTCCAGAAAACACCTCCCCCAGAAAAGACAAAAAAGGAGCGTCAGGCTTTGGCGGCCCCCTTAATTATAACGGGCGGCCCCCTTAATTTTAAGGGGACCGGCACCCTAATTAAAGGGACCGGTCACGTGTCTTTTTGTCACAGCTTGTCTATAAATACTGAACTATTCCC
>BQNB010172707.1:0-13437 GCA_026074375.1 Tanacetum coccineum
GTTGAAATGGGTTAAGGTTGTGGGTTTGAGTCTTGCTCACCCTCAACTTCCCCAATTCCCCTTTTGCTTTTTTTTAAAACTTATAAATAAGCTGTAAACAAGCAACTTTAACAAAGACAAAAAATTTATGACTTGGAAATAAGCAGGAAATAAGCAAACAAAGACAGAATGCTAAACTAACTTAAGTGCTTGAAAATTCTAACTGTTAAGCTATTTTAAACACTAATAAGCTAATGAGAATGACAAATAAGCTAAACAGATATCTAACTACCCCTAATAAGCATGGATGATAAAAAATAAGCAACTATATTAAGCTAGAAAGACAGATCGCTAAAAGTGCTTAAATACTTAAGATTTTTAAACTAAGATGCAAATAAGCTCAAATAAGTTCTACCTTAAAAGAAATAAGCTAACATGAACTTAAACTAACTTAATAAGCAATTTTAAGCCTAACTTAAGCAGAAACAATAAGCAAATAAGCAAAAATAAATAAAAGAGTAAAATAGCTAAAAAACAGGCATACCAATCAGCACAAAAGGCAATTTTGAGCTTAAAAATAAGTCCTCAAACAGAACCTTATGAACTTTTAACCACAAAACAGATTGACTTTAGACATCATAGAACACATAACAACAATCAAAAAGCAGTTTGAAATTAAGAATAAGCCACATTGATCATATCAAAAAAGCAGTTTCTTTTTTTTTCTTTTCAACACTTTGCAAAATTTTTGACAGAAATAAAAAATCACAAAACAAAAATGCAGGCCTAATAATTTTGATACTAACTTTTTTTACCACTTGCATAAACACATAAACATCAAACTTTTCATAAGATTAAGATGCATGATCAAATAAGCAGATAAAATAAGTTTTAAACTCACAATTTCAAACAACACTTTCTTGAAACCTTAATTTTGAGTTTTAACACTTAAAATCTTAAACAAACTAAATTTTATATCTAGTATTACCTAATCAAATGTGGCTCCAAATCCCAAAATAGGTTTTGACCCTTTTTAACCCATTTTCATAGTTTAACCAAACACCCCTTTAAGTAAGAAAACAATATTTTTAACTTGTAAACCTGATTTTTAACACACAAACCCTTAATACCAGATCTTAATTAGCTTATTATGAACACAATGGGCAAGTTTTAACAGCTAAAAAGCACTTAAATAAGCTAGAACCAATTATGCAATAAATAAGCTAACATGACAGGTTTTCAAGAAAACTTGCACAAACCACTTTTAAACTAAAGATTAAGCAAGATAAGCAATCAACATCATCAGCAAACATAAATAAGCATGAAAAAGCAGACAATAAGCAGAAATAAGCAAGTGAATAGTAAAATAAGCTAGAAAATGAAAATGAAGACTTACAAGCACCCTTGCTCAAAAACTGGGGCAACAAGTTATAAATACGTAATTCTACAAGCTCTAGGCTTGTCAAAAGACAATGCTAGTGACAGAAATAAGCCCTTCCCTGTTTGGTTATCTTCGTTTGAGTTTTTGAGTTATTTTTGTTAATAAGCTTTACATTACAAACCTATGAAAGAGTGTGCAAGATACTTAAGTAAACAACTTATGTTTGGTATATAAGAGATCTTTGTCGAGCTTGTAAAACTGTTTTAACAATAAAACGATTTAACTATAAAACAGGGTAAACATTAAAACTTCAATCTGTTCATTAAAACTTAAAATCATTACAAGGCTTTAAGAAAACATTCAATAAGCAAAAATAACTAAATTCTAAGCTGAAAACTAAAAATTAGGTGCCATGATTGGTTCCTTTTTTAAAACTTTTTATATATATAAATATAAATAAATATATAAATATATATAACAAATAGGATAATATCAATGATAGTAGTATAGCAAACCGAAAGTATCGGTTTCTCACTTCGTTATCCACAAAGTTTAAAATCGGACCTGGGTCGTTCTTCCCGACGAGGCGTGAATTTGAGAATTGAAAGTCGGTTTGAATATCAATGCTTGAATGGGAAGGATATGGGGTTGAGTTTCTAAAACTACTAATAATATGCAAAAACGAATAAAAGAAAACCCTAAACAAAAGCAATTTAAGTAAAACGCGAAAAACCGGGAATTTAAACCTAAAACCGTGGGAAAGCATAAAAAGGCAAATGATTATCTTAAAATTCTACGGGAAGCATAAATTAGGCATAAAATGAAATAATAAGTCTATGGGAGCATAAAATTTAGGCAATTAGGCTTAAATCTCAAAAATGAGAACGAAAATTAAAAACGAACGCGACTAAAAACCTAAAATATGAAAAATTAATCCTAAAGTGAATTTTTTACTTTTAATAAGCTATAAGTGACTAAAAAGAAATAATAAAAAAACTAGACCAAAAACGAATGTAAATTAAGCTTAAAACGAGAAAACGAGAACGGCATTTTAATCCCGTTCTTTAAAAACGAAATCTTATAATATTAAACCTACGGATGCAAGTTTATTTTTCCGAGGTCCTAAACGATAAAAGAAAAAAAAATTTAAAAAAATTATATTTTTTTATCTTTTAATTTATTTATTATGAATTAATTAAGATTTTAATCTAAATAAATTATAAAAAAATACTAAACGATTTTATAAAAATCTAAAAAAAAGGTGAAAAATAGCTTAAACAAAGCCTAACCTAAGAAAAATAAGCTGGGGTTGCCAGCTTATAGGAATAAGCTTGAAATAAGCCCAAAAGGGTTGTTGGCTTATTAGGTTGTTTGGGCTTATATATTTAAAGAAACAAACTCATACCGGATGAGCTATTGTAGCACAGCGGTATGAGTTTGTGTGTTAGGGTGTTGGTATAAAGGGGGAGGTCCAGGGTTCGACCCTTGGGCCTCTCTCTTTTTAATAAAAAAAAATTTTAAATTTTCTTACACAAACTCAAAGAAAACATGAAAATAAACATTTTATAAAACTACAACTTAATCTGAAAATTATTAATAAGCTCAGAAAGAGCTTTTAAAAATGTCAGTTTAGTTTTAAAAAATAATTCTTTTAGCACATAAACTTAGCTATGATTCACAAATCAGCTTAAATAAGCTCAAAGCCTAGTGAATTAAGCTGCAAGCACATGAAACTATTCCTAATAAGCAAATACAAGCTAGAATTTAGCACTTAACAAGCTAGAAAGCACAAAATCTCAAATAAGCATTATTGGCTAAAACTGCTAACTACACAGACAACTAGGCATTTGTTGGCTTATTTTTAAGCAACTAGACAGAACATTATGGTAAAATGACTTAGATATTCTTAAAGCCCATACTTCAAAGATTCTAAAACAGCAATTAAAAAGTAGTTTGAAAGTCAAATAAGCAAAAAAAAAGGTTAATGAAAAAGGCTACTGACACAGATTGGTTTTTTTTTTTAGTTTTTCTTAAAAGAGGAATTGACTTATGCAGCCTTGATTTTAAGCTGTTAAAATAAGTTCAAAGCACTCAATAAGCTGAAACAGATGGTCTACATAATACAAACTACTTAAACAAACAAAATCAGAAACTAAATCCTACTTTAGCTTATCATTTTTTTTGTTGAAAAGAGGCTTTAAACTTTAAAACTTAGACTTGCAGATTTGGATTTGAACAAAATTGGCAAATACTCCTTAAACTACCCTATACCTAATGTATTTAGTCACTTAAAAGGACACTAAACTAAGGCTTAAAAGCTGGTTTTAAGAGCCTATTCCAATAAGCTATTTGAAACTGCTTGTGAACCACCAGTTTTAAACATCTTTTAGACAAATCTTAAAATCAAACATTTAACCTTTAAAACCTTTTAAAACTAGATTAAAACCACTAAAACAAACTTGCCAAAGATGGCCAAGTAACCCACAAAGTTTTTAAACCAAATTGACCCGTTTTAAACCCTTAATCCAAACATCCCTTTAAGTTATGAAAACCAATTTTAAAACTAATTTAAGCTGATTTAAGGCAAGTACTTTAAAGGCAGATGATAAACTAATAATATAAAGTACTCAATAGCAAATTTTAACAACTTATAAGTACTTTAAATAAGCAATCAAGGATAAGCAGAACTAAGGCTATAAAGGGCAGTTTCAAAGAAAAGCTTAAACAAGGATTTTTAAACTTGAACCTAAGCTTTTTAAGCTAATTTAGGATCAAATAAGCATGAATAGTCAATAAGAAGCTCAAGTTAAGCGGGCATAAGCAGAAATTAACCAATTAACAATAAGCAGTAAAAAAAAGGCAGATTTGATAAAACATAAAATTTCATTAAAAGGAAAGTTTTAAAAGTAAAAATGACAGAATTGAAAAACTTAAATTCATTTTTTTTCTACATCCTACATTCCTTCTTTTATATGCAGTCAAGGCCTTTGCTTTGTGTTTGTTGTGTTAGCTTGCTGAGAGGCTTCAAAGCCTCAATCTTGACACTTCATTTAGCTTGCTGCCCACTCCTTATGATCCTAGCCCTTAATCTTGATCACCCAATGGGCACCTTTAGGATTGCCAACCTGTTTTTGGCTGTTTGTATGGTGGGTTAGGGTGGGGTAGTGATGGGTTTTGTCTGAGGTTAAAGTTTGGAGTCTTGTAGCAGGGTTTACGTGAGGGGAGGGATGTATAGGGTTTTGGGTTTTGTAATGGCGGGAAAAAGGGTTTATTTTTGTTTTGGGAAGATAAACAGTGACAGGTGAGAGTTTGGGCTTTTGGCAAACTTACCCCCTGCATTTATATTGTTTTATTACAAGGCTCGTCCTTTGTACTATGCACCTTTGGTCCTTGAAGTTTGGTTGGGGTTTGCATCGTTAGTCCTTGTGGACTAACGGTGTAAAAGGGGTAAAAGGTTTTGGGCTTAACGCCCGTTAAATGGTTAGGCCAGGTTGTTATAAAAGGGTAAAGGGTTTGGGCCAGGTTATATTTATAAGGGTGAAAAGGGTATTGTGGGTTTATTAAATTAAGTGGGCTGACCCGACCCAATAAGGTGGGTATGGGTGGGCCCACTTTGACTTTTTAGGTTTTACAGGTTTGGGTTTCGATGCCCTTTCCAAAGCCGTATCCCGGTGTTGACTTTGACTTCGTCTTGACTTCATTAAATACACAAACATTGTCGAGTCGATCCGGAAATGTCCGTTTAAGCTTCGTTTTCAATCCTTTTGCACCTTTGGCCTTAGTTTTTTGCTCTCTTTTCAATTCCGCTCTCAGTTTTGTCTGATTTGGCTTCGTTTTTGTCCTTTAGTGAATATTCGGTTCCTGCACAGTACAAACACAAAAACAAGCATATTTATGGCATTTTTGTGCGTTTTTGGTCATTAAAGTCCGATTTTAATGGTGAAAAGTATGTGTAATTAAACGCATACCAAAAACGTCACTAAATCTTCGATAAATCCTCCCTGGGCTTGACAACTTGATTATCTCATCTGAAATAATCAAAGTATTTTTAATTAGCGAAAAGTTAATTAAAATGTCAATCATCTCTAAACCTCTTCTCGGTCTAAAATTCTTGACAAAGCTAAATATTTCATAAGAACTTATTTAAGTTCATTTAATTAAATGAAAAGTTAATTAAATGTGTCAAGTATTTTCTTTTCATCTTCAACGTCATTTTTTGACAACTAGATTATGTTAAATAATATTACTAGTAGCTCTCGACGTATTTTGATAATTGTATATTGACAAAACTAGTCAAAATCAAAAAACCAAGAAAAGCTTGGTCGTCAGATAGGCGGCTCCCTTATCTTTAAGGGGACTGGCCTTATTAAAAGGGGTGACCCTTTATCACTAAGGGCGTCGGCTTCTTATTTTTTCCAAACACCCTTCCCTTCTGCAAAATTAATTACCAAACACTCCATTTTCATTTTTCTCTTACCCTGCTACTGCTATGACGAACACACACACACACACACCAAACCATTAAAATTCAAATCTCCAAACATCTAATCGATCAAAATTTGCAAGGGGAAAAACTTGATTAACAACATTTATTGTAAGACTTTCCATACCTTTCTCTTTCAATTTCATTCAATTTTGTTCTTGATCAAAATTGAGTATTTTCCATTTTTTGTGTCCTTTATATTCTTGTAATTAGGTCTAGGAAATTGATAACTATAATGATTCTCATAGAATTAGGAATTCGAAAATTTCCAATAGGATTGAACCTCAAATTGTTTTTTGGTCGAAATTTTCATTAAAATTATATATATATATATATAAAAATATTTTTGTATTTTTCATTTTTCCTCATTTTATTTTACTATTCCTTGTTTAAGCAACTAACTAACTTATTTGCTTTCGTTATTTTTAATAACCGTTGGTGATCATAGTTCAGATAATATCGTATCCCGAGGAAATGCCCCGAAAAGGATAAATTCATCGTTCTCGACTTTTCACTCGCTCCAAACCAAGCTTAAAACGAAATCCAAGTTAAATATCAGTTAAGATGCTAACACTACTCATATTTGTAACTTGTGAAACTTTTCACTCCGAAATTATTAACATTAGGTGAATGTGACTATAATGACATTTCAACCATGGATCAACGTTTTGCAAAATTCTATGTTTCATGTTCCACCATGTGATTACATAAGTTTGAACGGCTGCAGATCATCCCATTTTTGTAGAGGACTTTCGTCTCGGCACATCCCAACCTTGCGGCTAAGTGACCAGGCTTTTGACACCCCACAGAGACTAGTATCGGGACTTAAGGACCTTAGGTTTAAAAAACTCACAGGTTTCTCGTATACACATAGCTTATAAAAATAGAATAGTCAAAAGTTTCAAAAGCATATTTTAAATTTGAAAAAAAAAGACGATCTATTTATTAACTTTCTCTACTTACTATCTAAAAATCGATTGCAACCAATCGGGCATTTGGTTCCAATGGGTATGGAGGTTTTACCCTCCTAGGCAAGGTCTCATGTTCGAGTCTTGTCTTGGGCGATTGGGGTTTCCTCAGCAGTTAGGTTGTAATGGGAAGGTGGCCATTGCCCTTCTGGGCTGGACCCAACCTGGTTGTGTGGGCTCGCTACGCCTTCTGGGCTAGGGGCCATGTAGCCACAAATTGCCGTTCCAAAAAAATTAAACATCGATGTAATTGTAACCCTCGACTTTTTAGAAGGCTGCAACATCGGTTGTGAGCCGGCAAGATGCAACAAACTTTTATCAGCCCATAGTTTATATTTATTATATTTTTTTCATTTTTCAACATATCATCATTTTTTTTTCATGATATAGGGAAGACGTCTTTTTGAAAAATTCAAGTATAAATTTGAACTAAGGCTAAAATTTTTGCTATATACTACATAAAAATTGTTGATTTAAGTTTAATCTCCAAAACTAGCACGTATATTAATCAGGGTCAGTAGCCTTATGAGAAGAAAAAGCCACAATATTGCAGACATGATGCTCTTAAGATCTTCAAATAAATCTTGTTTAGCATCCAACTCTTTACTTAAACTCTATCTTTTTTCGTTTCTTGCGAATATTAACGAACGCTTAGCCTAAAAAGTTAAGGAACAAGGCTAGAGCTCAAAAACACGCTCGATAGAGTAAAATTTTTCTATTTTTTTCTAAACCCCAACAGGTAAGTCAAATTTGTGATAGAAACACTTATTTTATTTTTGAATTAATTATTAAAATTTTTTTCATTTTTTTTGGTATTTTGATTGCAGTTATTAAAACCAGGATTAAGTGAAAACCATAGCCTGCAGGCACAATCAAATCGAAGATCCCCCCCATACTAGAATGAAACATTGTCCTCAATGTTTTACGAAGGGTCTCTACGCAAATCCTAAGCCGTTTATTAAGTATGCTTAAAGATAAATGTTAGTCGATTAGATTACAGGATAATTAAAGATTTCCCAAATGAAGCTGAGGATGTGAAGCTCTTGTGATCGAAGGACAAAACTGCGAGCAAGATAGGCTTTCAGAATCTCGGGCTAATCCTGGACAATAAACCACAAATACAAAACACGAGAAAGTAAAGAGGCGAGCCTCCTCACACAACAAAAACACTTTTAGCAAATAGAAAGAAGATAGATGAGGAATTGATAAGCTGGGTTGCCACCCACGAAAGCGCCTGTGTTTTTGTTAAACCGAAGTCAAAGCTCGACTCGACCCCGAATTCATTGGTCCATGAGGGAGCAAGTGGAAGATAAAATCTCCATCGGACTTCCATTTAAGTGGTTTGGATAAACATTGAATTTCATGAAAGTTCCACTCCGATGAGATACACTCGGCATAAAAGAATGATAAATGGAGATGCCGGGGTCAAAAATGGTATCTTCATTCCCACAGGAGAGTAAATATGGAGGAGCAACTAGATACGTGAGAAAAGGAAGAAAGATCCATACAACATAAGCGAAAAGATATTAACTAGAAAGTATGAAATCCGGATTAAGGCGTGTGGGATGGGCGTGGGCAAAAACATTAGGCACATTGAACTCGTGGTTATCATGTTGGGAAAATATTCCTCCACCACATCCTCTAGTAGTTTGCCCATCTGGGTTGAATCTTAAAGCAAAAACAATCATACTCCAGTGGAGATATGATGTGAGCGAGTTCATCGGCGAACTCCTCATGATAAAAATCACTCCTATCGGCAGGAGGAAATGGATTGATTGAAAGATCAAAGATGAACGAAAAATTTTTTTAATATTAAGAATAACAGATAAGTAGTGTTACTGCCACCACTCTTTTATTTAATATGATCTGTCTTCACGAGAAAGCTTCATAATTGGAAGAGAATAATCAGACGACGCGCTAGTTCCCCGGTACTGCACTACTAATCTTCTTCCAGATTAAAGCAAATGAAAGTTTCAGATTCGGTTAAAGAAATTATCAAAGGTGTTTAGGTATCCTACCAAAAGAAAGAGTTAGGAAAGGTGGAGGGAGACTTGATTACAAAATTAGAAGATGGAGCGGGATTATCTTTTAATGCTTCGATGTTAGCAATAAGAAGATTGACATTCAAAAAATTTTTCGACGAAGGATTTCTCCTTTGATTAGTTAGATGAATTTTCATCATCGATCCCTCTAAATTCAGGGATAACAATCTCCACCACTCTGAGTCTGACGATCTCAAGTTCGGGTTTGGTGTGCTCGACATAATCGGATGTTCTTTTAAGAATACGTCATCACTCAAAGAATAATCATGGTTGGAATCGATGATAGTCCAGAATGTTCCTTGAAAGCTTCATAGTGGGGTAGGTTTGTTAAAGAGGCACATAAACTCACTGTCGGTAATACCTCCGACTACTTGGGATTGGGACTAGGTTATCAACACTTGATATTATTACTTTCGTCCGATTCCGTTGGCCGGAATAGTTCTAGACTGCTTGTCACCATACTAGAGAGAGTTAAACGGGCTCTACATTGGTTGATGGAAAAGAGGAGAAGTGATGACTATGGTATAGTCTTGTTCATCATCGTAGCAAATGGGAATCTTCAATATCGATCTTTAGCCGGTTGCTCTTCCGTAAATTCGCTTTTCTTCTTCCTTCTTGATTATATTGACCAACCATATCACATGATGGATGTCATTTGCTCACATAAGCTTGTTTTGAGAATTGAGAAGGTCATTTTGAGAATTGAAAAGGCTATTTTGAACACTGGAGATTAGATGATTAACGGTATATTGTGAGGGTTGAAATTGGTCAAAACCAAAAGAGTAATCATAGCAAGAATTTTGCTCATGATAATAGTCTTCATTCATTGGTTGCATTGGTAAGTTTCATGGGGGGGAGGTCCCCCGCAATTTTCACAATCAAGGTATTGTTATGGGTGGAAAATTATCAAATTGGTCATAACCGAATATTAGTTTCATACAACGGATTGGTTCTTAATTATTAAACGGTTGACATTTTTAAAAGTCTCAGGCGGGCCCCCCGTTAATTTTCACAACAAAGATTTTGTTGTTGAAAAATCATTGAAAATATCTTGCAGGAAAATAAAAGTCCTTGATTGTTAACACGATTTCGGATAGATAAATACGAATACTTGAGTTGTACAAATAGCGACCATAAAACGAGCGTTGTTCCGCCAAAATCACAAGAATTCTAGGAGGTTGTGGAGGTGGGGTTGAAAAACGTTAGGATAATAATGCAACAAATTAGGTTTGGAATCCTAAGTGTATGAATTTCTCATTCTAGGCAATAGGATGTCGGTTGTGAACACTTGACAAAGTACTGTGCGGAACCTCTTTTTCGGTTTTGATTGCTTGAAATATAGGTAACAAATAAGCACTATAAGCAGTTCTGCAGTAAATAAGTAAAATAAGAAAAAGAGAGACTTACAACACCCTTGCTCAAGACACCATATTTAATCGGAGTTTTCGGTGGACAATTATAACCAATATGAGCACCTTTCCCACAAGACTTACAAGTGCATCATTGACAAAAGATTCCATCTAACGAATCACCACACTCATAACAACAATGATAGTCGGTTTGTGGAGGACTTTGCAAGGAATTGACACCGGGGTCTTGTTTGACAATGAATGGCTCTTGATTAACAAAGTTAGTATCGTCATCGGATGACTTGGAAGTGTCTTGGAAGTCTTGAAAAACTTCCTCCAATGTATTTCGTATTAGAGCACATTGTCGACAATATAGACCATGAACCGCGTCTCCACAATCGAGACAAATTTTTTCAATTTTAAAGGGTCGTTGAGACAAGTCGGGTATGGGAACAAGAATTTTATCTTCAAGACTCCCTTTTGAACAACCACAGTCTTTAGTGTGCAAATTTCCACAAGACGACCACTCTTTAATGCCGTAAAGGGGATTCAAACGACGATCGAGTGACGCCATAAGAATTAAACAATTAATGGTTAAGAAAGGAATTAAATGGATAAGAAGAAAAAGAAGATTATTTTTGGCTTTTCGAATTTTTTAAGCAACATATTTTATTAACGGACAAAATGAGATAAGACAACTTAAACCAATAATCAACTTGTTTCACGGTAGCTCTTCAAAAGAAAAACGCACAAAGGAGCGGAGGAGCGGGAAAGCGCGAAGCTATTAAAAACCTTCTCCTTTCGGGTCATAGTTCCTCGAAACAACCCTCCTTATACCCCTCTTATGGTTTGTTTATCAATTAAAGGTGAGCCGTATTTCACAAGTTACACAAAGGAAAGTTTTAAATCTTTTGTTCGGGAAATTATTATGATAATGCTTCAAATGAAAGCATTATTTTGATGGTGATTTTTATTGATAATTAAGGATAATGTTTTTATATTTTTGGTTTTTTTTATCTTATACTAATACTAATAAAAGAAAATGAAAAATATTTTTGTGTTTTATATTTTTATAAATAAAAAGAAAATATTCACAAACGGGAATTTTAACTTCACGAGGGAAGGGTCTTCAAACATGACAAACTTCAACTCAATATTCGTTTCACGGCCTCCTCGGCAGCGGCGCCAAAAATTGATTTGTTATCTTTTTACCGCATATATAAATATAAATAAATATATAAATATATATAGCTAATAGGATAATATCAATGATAGTAGTATAGTAAACCGGAAGTATCGGTTTCTCACTTCGTTATCTACAAAGTTTAAAACCGGACCCGGGTCGTTCTTCCCTACGAGGCGTGAATTTGAAAATCGAAAGTCGATTTGAATATCAATGCTTGAATGGAAAAGATATGGGGTTGAGTTTCTAAAACTACTAATAATATGCAAAAACGAACAAAAGAAAACCCTAAACAAAAGCAATTTAAGAAAAACGTGAAAACGAGAACCGGGCCCGAAACCCGTTCTTTAAAAACGAAACTTTGCAAAATTGACCCTACGAAAGTTTTTTTATTTTTCCTAAGTGCATACTGATAAAATAAAATTTTCTAAAATAGAAAAATATTTTTTTGATTTTTATTTAATTTGTTATAATTAAAAACCAGTTTTAAAGAAAATAAATGTTAAAAAATATTAAACGATTATGAAAAATTCTAAAAAATTCAAGGAAATTGCATTATACTACAAAGGTTCTAAGAAAAATCTAAAACTGAAAATTCAGCTTATAAATAAGTTGTTATTAAGCTAAAATGGGATGGAGGCTTAAATGGCTAAATGGGCTTATATAATTAATGAAACAAACTCATACCGGATGAGCTATTGTAGCACAGCGGTATGAGTTTGTGTGTTAGGGCGTTGGTATAAAGGGGGAGGTCCAGGGTTCGAGCCTGGGCCTCTCCTTTTTATAAAACGATTTTTTATTATTTTTTTTAAACTTATAGAGGACAGATAAATAAGCAAATTTAAAAAATATACTTTTTTACAAAAACTTAAAATGAACTGAAAAATAAGCAATTAAAAAGGAAGTTTACACTAATTTAACTAAGGAATGCATAAGCTAACTAATAAGCACACTAAGGAGTAAATAAGCTAAGTTAATCAAGGATAAGCTATAACACATGGGTATATATACTAAATACGCTAAAGTAAACAGAATTTAGCACAAAGGAATAAGAAGATAAGCAAGAAAAATAAGCAACAAAAGAAGGCAGAACTTATTTTAACTAAGGCTAAATCCTAATCCTAAGCTAAACTTAGAGGACTTAAAGGCAACTTAAGCTAAGGGAAGGAGAATAAGCTAAGGAAGATGGGAACCTAATCCTAATAAACAATTTTAAACTAAGATAAGCCAAAGAAAAATAAGTAGAAAACAAAAATAAGCAAATAAGCTACTAAGGTAAATCAGCAGGCCAAACAGTCCTAATGGGCCACTTTGAGCTTAAAAATAAGCTACTAAAAGGGGGTCCTTAGGGCTTGAAAGTGCTAGGGCTTAAAGGAGGACTTATGAACTATCTATAAAAGTAAAGAAATACCTAGATTTTACTAGCAAATAAGCAAAAAAGAAGGGCTTAAAAGAATGGTGCTAGCACCAGGGGAGGTTTATGACAGTTTTAAAGGTTTAAAGCAGTTTGAAGAATAAGCTTGAAAATAAGATCAACATCAAAAATAGTGTTAAAACAAATGGAAATAAGCTTGAGGTGAGCTTGTATGCAAAAAATTAGGGCCTACAAATAATTTAAATGGTCTGATAATATGGATTGAAAATGGCAGATTTTTTTACCAAAAAAAAATTACCAAAAACTTAGACAGATTTTGAGAAGACAAAGAAGACTAAAAACAAGACTTAAATAAAAACTTTTAACACATGAAAACAACCTAGAACCAAAGTCCAAAAAGAGATTTTAAAAACCTTAATCTACAAGAACCTTGAAACTGTTTTGGTCCAACAGTTTTTTAAGCACCTAGTAAAGAAACTTCAAAACAATCTTTTAGACCTTAAAATTTTTATAAAGAGATTAAAAACAACTTACAAGAGCTGGTATAAGTTGGACAAAAGACCCAAATGCTTTTTAAACAATTTTTACCCGTTTTGAGTACTTGACCCAAACACCCCTTTACAAACCTTAAAACCATTTTTAAACTTGAAAATACTGGATTAAGCAAGATTTTTCTG
>BQNB010172708.1:0-13437 GCA_026074375.1 Tanacetum coccineum
CTAAAATTTTCCAACAACGTCTCTTTTAAAGTTGTTTTCTATGATTATGATTGTTGTATCCATGAAGTAATACCCCAGATTATCTTCCGTTGCTATATTGTAAAAATGGGGGTGTTACAATAATCTCCACTGATTCTTCCACATAGTTAAGTTTATCATCAAGCTAAATTTCTTTCTTTGGAATGATGAGGGATTCGTCACATAAGTTTTTCTTAGAAACATGAAAAGTACTGTTGTCTATTTTTGAGCACTGACGTTTGTAATGCCCTTTCTCTCCATAGGCATGACAAGTTACAGATACTGATAGCAGGTTGCTTCCCGTGGCTGGTCCTTTGCAGTTCCTGGTCAAATGACCCACCTTGTTGCAAATTCGGCACTTGACAGTGCAAACTCATGTGTGATGTAGGGTGCATCTTGTACACAAAGGGAGGTTTCCATGGTATTTTTTGGCAGGATAAGTCCTAACAGTTTCTTGTCTTCTATTCTGCTGTTGGTGGTAATCATTGTTACGGTTGTTTTTTGTTGTTGTTGTCTTGGTAGTTGTTGTTATTACGACTGTTGGAGTGGTTATTGTTGTTGTGTTTGGGATAGTTGTTGTTGTTGGTGTTTCCTCTATCTTCAAATTTTCTTTTGTGGTCGTTCATTCCTTTTCTTGCTACTGGAGTTCTGTTTGTCCCGGTGTTCTTATTAGGATTACTAGCACTTACCATTGATGCAGCTTGTGCTTTCAGAGTTGAGGAAATGCCATCATTAATTAGTTGCCGGATGGCAGCTAAAGTTATGGCTGGTGTTTCAGATGTTGACGTCCTTTTGGGAGGCATTCTATCAACAAAAGATAACACGTAATAAAAATGATATCCTAAGTTATAAAAGAGAATGTGATGCTTAAGATGCTTAAAGAGAAATGCTTATTTTTGAATTTTTAAGCACTTAGAGGTTATGATAAAGACGGAGATAATGATGCAAATGGTGGAAATGATGATGAAAGAGAGATAAGTTAGAAACAATAAGGTATGAAATGGGATTGCCTTTATAAATAACTTTCCTTTTTACTATACATAGTCAAGATTTGACAAGCATTTTTATTTATACCACACATCCCGTGGCTTAGGATAAAGCTATAACTAGTTCTACAGAGTTTATTGATTTTGAGTGTGAGGACATCCCTAAAGACTTCCTATTTGTTTGGTGACAGCTTGGATTTTCTCAATGATTCGTTCAAGATTGGAAATTCTGTAGTGAGCAAAGGCAAACTATCCTTTGTGCCCTAACCGCTTCTTTTGAAGTTAGACAATCTGAATACGATTTCTTGAGTTCAGTCTTCAGTTTCGTTACCATTTTACTATCCTTCTTCCATTCTCTCATGCGGTGAAGATTGAGTTCATCTTAATAATTCAGATATCTTCGACTTGTTTCTCATGATGTTTTTAGATACATCTTATCTGAACCAATTTCCTATTTCAAATACATGGGAGGATAAGAAAGTATAAACATAAGGACACGGTGAAACAATTACAAGTTTGATCCGAGATGAATTAAATAACGTACTTGAGGAAGAATAAGAGAATGATTTGCATCCTAGGTAGTTATAGTTTCTCATGAATAAAGAAATATCGAGGAAGAAATAGTAAATGAATGTGTAATTCCGGTAGATGGAGTTAAAATATGCTGGTTGGAGTATAGGATCTGTGATGAAAAAGGGAATTACCTGAGCATAAACAATGCTTGTACGTCCCTTCAATTATTGTAGAAAGATACGAATAACGAGTTATCAGAAGAGTAAAAAGAAATTGCTTCCCATGAAGCTGGGAAATATCCGATTAGACCATAAGTATAGTTAAGAGAATATCATAAGGAAAAAGCAATCCTCAATATCAGCAAATAATCGTAGGGAGAAGACATCGTTCTAATAAACACCTACTTTGTACATAACATAACTTATTAATTAAGAGTATAATAGATACGTTATCTTTACAGACTTAGTTTCGGAATGTAAAGTGGCACAGAGGACTCAGTATGGCTGAAAAATGAAATGTGGTTACAGTTAAGGTTTTGACCATTAGGTTTCTCTATAACCAAGGCGTCTTAAACCACCGTATCACCCCATTTTTACAATATAGACAGCGGAAGATAATCAGGGGTATTACTTCATGGATACAACAATCATAATCAAAGAAAAACAACCTTAAAAAGACTTGGTTGGAAAAATTTTAGTTACATTCATTATAAATCAATTTTTACAAAATGCATAGTCCCAAAATCTAATAACATCAAGTTTGGAATGATAACAGTTTCAACCATCTTTGAGTCCATGCCACTCCGTGGCGCAACTACTCAATTACCTGAGAAAAATGGTATGTGCTTAAATACACATACCTTTTACCTTTTGAAAAACGATTGAAATAAACCAAAATCGACTTAAAATGGCAAAGATACGCTTGTTTTGCTAAATTATTGACAGGAACGGATAACCAAGAAAAGGACGAAAAAAAAAGCCAAAACGACAAAACTGGACTCGGAATGGAAATGCTGTGAAGGACAAAGCCAAAGTCAAGCCAAAGACCAGAAAAGTCAAAGTCAAAGTCAACTCAACAAATCAACAGTCAAAACCGGAGCCGTAATTGAAGAATACTATTGGATGCAATCTCAACCCATCTGATGGGCCGGGAAAGCCCAATAGTAATAATTTATGGAAGCCTGTGAAGACAAATGGCCCTCATCAATGACAACAAAAGCCCATTTGTGTGCATTAGACAGAACACTAATGAAGACTTTGAAGGCCCGATCCTAGCCCTTGAACAAACCAATCTCAGCCATTGTACACACAAAACCCACCCAAACCTTATTGGGCCTTAAAAAGCCTAATACAGGCCCAATACATAACCCAAGCCCAATACTGGCCCAAAAACAATTTTTATAAAACCTTAGGGACTTAAATTGTCAATTCTGAAAATTGTTTTATAAAAGAAAATGGTTTAAAAATAAGAGGGACTGAATTTGTAATTTTACAAAACCTTTTATCTCTTTATAAAACACAAGGGCTAAACTGCCATTAGTTGAAACCTTCTTTATCTTTGTTCTTTTAAAACACAAGGGCTGCTTTTGCCATTTTTGATCCTGTTTTATAACTAAAAGAAAAAGAAACAAAAAGAAATGGCAAGTAAATGAAACCCGGGGGTCTCTTTTTGGGCAAATGAAAGTTTTAAACCTGCCACCAATCACGTTTCACCCCTCAACCCGTTTTCCCGCCAATCCCCTAGAACCCCCCACCATCACGAGTTAACACCCATTCTCTTACCCAAACCCCTCGTTTACCCAGTCCAATCCCTTCCCACCACCCACTAACCCTAAAAGTTGCCACCTTGGCAATCTCCCCAAACCCGAAGCAATATCAATGGTGGATTGTGATCAAAAAGAAACACAACTTTAATCTAAGGGCTAGGATTGATGCTGGGCTTTGTACACACACAAGAAACACACATTTTGAAGACCTTGACTTCCTATAAAAGCAAGGAAAACACATGCCGATAAAAAACACACCATTTTTATGTTTTTTTTAGCTTAATTTTAAATTCCAAGTCTTTCCTTTATTTATTCAAGTATAACTCAGTTGTTTTTTAAGCTAATATTGTAATACTTTTCAGTTTAATAAAAGTTAAGAAGTTTGTGAAAATCACCATTGTCGAAATTTAAAAGTTTAATGTTAGTTGTTTAATTCTGTTTAAGTTGTTGAAACATATGTTTAAAGTAATTAAAACTCATGTGTGATCCCTTTCTCAGCTTAATAACCCATGTTAACAGTTAAAAAGTTTTCTTTATAAAAATAAGGGGGTGTTTGGTTTTGCCTGAAAATGGGTCAATATGGTGCAACCATGGGTCAAAGACACTCAGCCACTTTTGGCTGAGTGTGTGAGACTTATTAGACTAGTTTAATCAAAAATTTTTAGTTAAAAATAAGTTTTTAAGTGTACTTTGGTTTCTGTCAAAATTTGAATAAGCCATTTCAAACCAAACCACTTAAGCTGCTTATGCAGCTTAAGCACAACTTATTTATGCCATTTTGAGTGTTTCTAGCCATTTTGAAAGACCCTTGTGCTGTCCCTTTTGGTTTGACCAAGTATGAGTCAAAAGGGGGGATTGCATGATCTTTGAAAACAGCCAATTTCAAGCCTAAAAATCAGCATGATTTAGTTAACCCTAATAGCTAATCTTTTGAAAATAAGCTTAATTACACACCCTTTCAATCTGTTTGTATTTGGTTTTGGCTAAAAAGATCTTGAGAGCTTATTTCAATAAGCTCAAATAGCCCCCTCACTGTTGCATTGCACCTCCCCTGGTGCTGAAACCCATTTTCAGCACCACTTCTCTAGCTTATTTCATAACTAGCCCTAGGTTATTTTTGCTTGTTCTTGTAGCTTATTAGTTCCCTTTTAATTCCTCAAAACCTCATAGCTTATTTCCCCCTTTAGGTTAGCTTATTTAGGGTTTAAAGTAGCACTTTTTCTCTTTTTGTAAACTGTCATCAATAGCTTATTTTTGCATACCAGCTTATCTTAGGGCTTATTTAGATAACTTTAGCTTATTCAAGACTCCCCTATCCTTATTAACTGTCCCCCATAAGTCTTAGCTTATCTTGTGAGCTTAAACCCCAAAAAGAAAGAAAAATAAGCTAATAAGCTTATTAAGTTCTGCAGCCCCATTAAGCTTACATTTCTGGCTTATTCTTTGAGATTCAGCTTATGTGCTTATTATGAAAATTGTTCCCCATAAGCCCCTCTTTAACTTTGCTTTTATAAGTTTTGGCCAATAAGCACTTTGGACCAAAGTTGCAATCGGGGTCCACTTCAGGGACCAATTGTGTAATTTCCTCTTTTGTAGTTACAAGTGTTAGTCCCTGTGGTTAGTAGCCTGTTACCCCGTTTGTCCCTATTCCATTACACTGTTAGTCCATTAATTTAACAGCAGTTAACATTTAGTTAATTAATTAATTAAATTAGGTTTAAATTTAATAAGTTTAATTACTTTTATTTAAATCAGTAAAATTTGGGCATTTTCATATTTTTAGATTTGTTAACTTTTTCTTTATTTAATTTGATTTTTTCAGATTTTTTATAGTTATATTTTCTGACTTTTTATATTTAATTAGTTTTAATTAGTTTTTAATCTTAGAAAATTCATAAAAAAATCCAAAAATTAATAAAAAATATTTTTCTTTTTTATAAAATTTTCTTTTGTCATTTAGTGTCTAGGAAAAATATAAAATTTAGTGTAAGCTTAATTTTTCTTAAATTTCAGTTTTAGACCCGTTTTTACCGGGTACGTTTTACCGTTTCTTTTCGTTTAGCATTCAAACGACCTCCGTTTTAGTTCTAGTTTTCTTTATTTTTCAAGTTAAGTTAATTAGAATTTAATTTTGATTTTTAATTTAATTTAGCATTTATTTTTCTTAATTTTTCATATTTAGGTTTCCCGATACCTTATTCTGTTCCCCGTATTTAATTTAGATTTAATTTTAGGATTTCCTTATAACTAATTTTGTTTCCCGTAGTTTTTAAGATCCCTATTTCCTATATTTGTTTCCCGTAGAATAAATTAGATTTTATTTAATTAATTTTAGTTGTAATTATATCAGTGTTTCCATCATATCATATATTCTCCATCATTCAATTTCTCATCAAACCAGGATAACTTTCAATTGCAGCCTCGTTGGGACATACGACCCGGGAATATCTCTTCCGGAATCTTTTTATCATTGATTCTCATGTATACTATTTGACGAATCAAAGCAATGAAAAGAAAACAAAAACCCTAATCGTTTAGGGTTTATAAAGCAAATAAACCAATAATCACAATAACACTAACCGACCATTTTAATGTGCAATCATATAAAGAATTAATGGTAGTTAATAAATTTCACTCTTAGTTCCGTAATAAAGATGTTCAAGATAATAAATGCAACAGTTGACGCAAACCCAGACCTAATTGTTGAAAACTAGAAGGGGGGGAGGGGTTGAATAGTTTTCTTGTTTTAAAATGTATGTTTCAATTTTTTTTTATGATCTTATGTGAAGTTTGAGCAATATCGATGTTTAATGTATGGGAAACAAATCAAGTAAGAGTAAGAGTTAGAAAGATTTAACAAGGTCATAGTATTTTATATGTAGTTCGGCCTAAAGGACACCTTCCTTGCTTACTCCACTCTGAGTCACCTACTCGAGTGTTCGTAAAATACTAGTCACCAATCTCCCTTTTAACCATGGAATAGATGCCTCAACATGTTGCTTATACCTTTTAACGTACAAAACTAAATACCGAATTCCTTCACACGGTTAGAATCAATCCCACAACAACTACACTTGATTTACACATGATGATGAATAACGACTACACTAGCTAAATGATATGTACAAGATTTAGCAATGTGAGCTTTGAAGTTACTATGGAGATGCGAAACAAGATTCTTGGAACTTGATCGTCTCAAAGGGGTGTTTGGCAATTTCTTCTTTGAAGGAAATTACCTACAAATGCTAAATGAAACTATGCAAGAATAGAGAGAAAGATTAGTAGATTAGAGGATTTAAGCTGGAAAAAGGTGAGTAAAGCATGATAAATGGCTTGGTATTTATAGCCAAAAATTCTACTGTAGGCCGGTTCTGTTGTAGAACCGAACTGGCCAGTATATATCAACAAAACCGGCACGCAGTAACAAAATCCGAATTTTGATTTGCAAAATCTTGAGAGATCATTTGTAATCTTGTAAGATTGCCCTAAGATATGCTGTAAATGATGATGTTATCCATGATGTAACTAGTGTTTGGATCAAGCCCTTTTACAGAGAGAAAAGGATTTTAGAGTTAATGCATTTCTTGATATTTTGGTAAAGATCTAATCATTGGATTGCCTAGAGTCAACTTCTAAACCCCTAGGACTAATAGGCATGATTTGGAGGGAACTTTTTGTGGTAGAAGTTTGAAATTCGTATTTAAAGAAAATGCAGTACAGTATCGCCAATTATGCCGATATGGTAAATGAAGAGAACTGACTTTGAAAAAACAAGGGAACTGGTGTTTGCAGAAAAAGACAGAAATATTTTTATACATGATATGATGTTGGAGGTGTGGTTATCTCGACCCCAAAAAAGATAGATATACTTGAGATAACCCAAAGTCTCCTTATTTTGATGTAGCTACAATTGAACATGTTTGAAACGACATATTGACCATGTGTTTTCTTATAGACATTTAAGAGACAAATGAGATGCAAATGAGAAAAACATTTTTATTTTTGTATTAAGCAATGCATATTTTTAAGAATTGTAAAAATGCGTTTGGGTTTTGTTTGATGAAAGGTACGAATGTGTACATATAGTAGTTTATATAATGCATATAGTATATGAAAAGATTTCCTAAATGTTTTGTGTTTTTCTTGAAATAGAGACTTAAAGAGAATTAAAGAAGGTAATAGGAAAGTCTTAACTTTAGACATTAGGTCTATGTGGCGAAAGTCCTAGGTCTAAGTAGGTTGAAGGATTCACTGTTTTGAGAGAGTTTGGTGTGTGGGGATATCTGCTACGTTTGTCTTCGGAGGAAACCCTTTTCAATGGAGTTATTGTATATTTGGAACATTGTCATCGAAGGAGTAACGGTGTCGGAATTCATTATGTTTTGGTGCGAGATTGTCAACGAGATTTTTTTACTTAGTTTTAATGGCACCATTATTGTCATAGAGGACATGTATGTCATGTCTAGGTTTTTTTGTCATAGTCTTACAGAGCTTGTTTCATCCATAAAGCTTGTTGGCAAGATTTTTTGGCGGAGACAGTCGGAGACATATTCGGCTTTCGATGTTTAAGATGGCTAAGGCAGTTTGTTTCTAGTGGTGTGACCATGATGTGAGGCAACATCCCATGAATGTGCAAACACCACTAGTGCTTTTACGATCGACAGTCTCCCGCATGGTCGGAGTCGGCATAGACAATGGTTTCTACTCCCGTTCCTTTGAGATACCATAATCCTAGGTGAGAAGTTCCTTTAATATATCTAAAAATTCTTTTTACTGCTTCAAGGTGGGAAGTCTTTGGAGCTTCTTGAAACGGGCGCATAGACAAACACTAAACATGATGTCCGGTCGACTAGCCGTTAGATAGAGGAGGCTATCAATCATGCCATGATATTTAGTGACATCAATGGGTTCACCGTCTTCATCTCTAGTGAGTTTAGTTTCAGATGACATAGGAGTTTTGATAGGTTTAGAGTCTTTGAGACCAAATTTTTTGAGCATTTTATTGGTTGAAAAAGATTCCATCTTCTATTTGTTTGATTTGTAGACCAAGAAAAAAATTCAATTCACCCATCATGCTCATTTCAAACTCGTCGTGCATGATTTTTGAAAAATCATCGCAAGGCTCTTGATAAGTTAAGCTGAAAATGATGTCATCCACATAGATTTGGACAATGATGATATGTGAATTTATTTTCTTAGTAAATAGAGTGTTATCTACTAATCCCATGGTGTACTTGTGGTTGATGAGAAAGGCTTTAACTCTATCATACCAAGCTTTGGGTGCTTGCTTAAGACCATAAAGATCCTTTTTGAGTTTAAAGACATGGTTAGGTTTTTCAAAATCAATGAATCCGGGGGTTGAGCGACATAGACTTCTTCATTTATAAAACCATTTAGAAAAGCACTTTTGACATCCATTTGATAAAGCTTGAAGTCATGTGCACAATAATATGCAAGAAGGATTCTTATATATTCTAATCTTGCTACGGGAGCATAGGTTTCATCGAAATCTATTCCTTCTTGTTGGTTGTATCCTTATGCCACAAGTCTAGCTTTATTTCTAGATACGACACCATTTTCATCTAATTTATTTTTAAAGGCCTATTTAGTACCTATTATGGTTTGGTTATTAGGAGGAGGGACAAGACTCCAAACATCGTTTGTTTTGAATTGGTTCGGTTCTTCTTGCATAACCATAGTCCAACTTTCGTCTTGTATGGCTTCTTTGACATTTTTAGGTTCTATGGATGACACGAAGCAAAAGAAGTTACTTTGGTTTTAAACTTGAGACCTTAAGGTCCTTTCATTTAAATTACCGATGACGGTTTCTAGAGGATGATCTTTAGATTCTTTGATGTTTATGATTTCTTTGTTTAATGGTTCATATTCCTTAATTTCTAAGACTTTTTCTTAGTTTTCTATAATTTCACATTCAAGCACATCATCATCTTCTAAAGGCGGTGACTTAGGAGGAGGACTTTCATCGAATTTTACATTAAGATATTCTTCGATTCTCATGGTTTCCTTGTTTAGAATAATGTAAGCTTTACTATTAGGTGAATATCCAAGGAATATACCTTTGGTGGATTTAGGGTCGAATTTAGTGAGATAGTCTTTAGTGTTAAGAATAAAACATTTACTACCAAAAACTTTGAAATATTCCAAGGAGGGCATTTTACCTTTGAAAAGCTCATAAGGAGTTTTTCCAAGGAAATGTCTAATACGAATCCTATTTAAGATATAAGTGGAGGTGTCGACAGCATTACACCAAATTCTTTGAGGAATTGATTGTTCATTGTAGCACTGTTACCTCTGTTACTCATTTCTCTGCAAAGTATATTTTTTACAGTCTACTTACCCCATTTGATTGTGGCAGTACCGTGGAGCTGATTAAAAAGTTATGAGTGATTCCCATTATAGCATCACTTAAAAGCCTCATAAATTATACTTCATTTATCAAATCTTGACCATGATCCGTATGATTTGATATAATAGGGAAACCATATTTTGGAACTTGTTCTTTTTTACTTAAGATTTCAAAATGGTCAAACTCTTCATTTTTGTATTTTAAGAATCTTGTCCATGTATATCTTTAGTAGTCATCGATGATGACCAACGTGTAGAAGTTTTCTCCGTAACTTTGGACGTACCGACAGTCAAACTGAGTCATGTGTAAGAGTTCTAGACATTTAGTGGTTGAAACCATATTTTTAGATTTATGACTTGTATGTACTTGTTTTCCAATATTACAAGCATCACAAAAATGACTTTCAAATTTTAGTTTAGGCAAATTCCTAACAAGCTCTTTTAGAATGATTTTTTTTTAGCGATTTGATAAGTGCCATATTGGACGTGACCCAATCTTCGATGCCATAATGTTCACAGTATATTATATTGAGGTTTAGGACAAAGTACTGTCTTTTGGAGAGTTTCCTATTTTCATTATGTAAAGGTCATTTGTACTAATTCCTCTTCCTATAGTAATGCCGTGTTTAATTATTTCGCTACCGGTTTTCACTTAAATAAAAACACTTTGGTATTTTTTATCGCATATTTTCCCTATACTAAGTGAGTTAATCCTATAATTTTTACTGTTGACTAAATCATTACTAATGAGAGAGTTATGAGAGATTGTACCTTTTTTGACGATCTTGCTTTTAGTGTTGCACCAAAACAGACCACATTACCTCCATCTATAGGCTTGCGCAGGATGGGAAGAGATCTTTGTTGCCTAGTCTGTTTCTTATGAACAAGCACGGACTATTCCTTGATCCATTCATTGGTTCTAAATTTGACTTTAGACGTACCATAAATCTCTTAAAGCAACATCAGCATTTAGTCCCCAATTTCTCATGGGCCCGTTTTAGAGGGTTATGCATACCGTTTGGTTTACTCATTTATGGATATGGAAGACAGGATCCCCGACACAAAATACCATTGAAATGGAGATCTAATGTTATTAACAAAAAGACCCACAGGAGGATCAATGTTAGTGATTTGGTTTTGGTTAAGGGTAAAAACAGGAGATGTGAGAATTCTTAGCCATTGGTTGGATACGGATGTAAAGAGATGAATACATAGCATAGGTAATCGGATTAATATTTCTGTCAAAAGGTCATCGTTTGTAAGGACTGGATGTGGTGGTGCATAGTTATCTCCAGCGTGTGTGACCCGATTTTTTGAAATCTCTAGTGTTTAGTGAATTTTGTAAGATTGTTTCAGAATTTTTTTAAAATGGAAGAGATATAAACATAAAAACAGAAAGGATAGTCTCTATTTTTCAAACCCATAAGTTAATGCATCTTAGGAACCCACATTACCTGGGGAAGAGTTTTTTTATGATTGGTGGGTGTAGTATTCAAGAAGAAATACATCAGAAGAAGCTAAGACCAAATCAATAGGGGTAAAATTTAGAGGGACAAAATTTACAATGAAAGTATGTTTCATGTATTTTCATCACATATATAAGTCAAAGAGTCAGACAGCATCTCCTACACCCTTATGAAAACTAGAAGGTATCATTCTAAAATGGTGATGTGCAATTGTTGGAAGATTGCTAAAATTAAGACGACATGGACAGATAGGAACCCTGGTCGTAGATTCTATTACTGCGATAATTTGGTAAGCTACAGTTATCAATTGAATCAATGTTCTCTACCAAAAGTGACTGTTTGTTCCCAATTTTATAGGGCTTTAATTGTGGTTTTTTGCCTGGTTTGACCCACCATTATGCGACAGAGCTGTTGATGTGATACATGGCCTCTTAAGGGTTAGGAATCAGCTAAACGAAGATTTGGAAGAGAAATATATGTTGCTTAAGGAGAAGGAGAAGCTTGTGCATGCCTTGGTATGTGGTTGCATAGTTGTTTGTGTTTGTTGTTTATAAGTATTTTTAAGGTCTGTTTTAGTAGGATAAGTCTGAGTTGTTTGGATCATAGATTTATGGGTATGTTCGTGAAGGATATATGTGAACCCTTTAGCAGTTTTTTATGATGGTAATGAAAATGGGTTTTTATTGGTAGTTGCTGGAATTAGTTATCTAATAACCTAATATTACACGAGTTACACATCGGAAAGTAAACACATATATCATTATAATTAACATAAACATAAAAAGAAAAGCGTACCTTTTAGCAAATCTAAGCTATCAATCAACGAAGCTAATTGATCACGTATGTATGATCGTTGAGAAGCACGAAACCCAACCAAGTTACTAAAATAGGTAACCTCTATGTGTATCCACACTACACGTCTACCAATGCTACCCGAATATTATTTTAAAGACTAACAATTATTGAAAACCAAGTTCTCGATATACTAAAAATACCAAAGCACAAAATCATTTACTTGGGCATCTTATGAATCAGCACAAGAAGAGAAGAAATAGAAAATGAATGAATGAATGAGACCTTAGGACCTTGTTTATATAGTGTTAGGATTAGGGCATCCAAACTAATAACTTAAGGCCTAAGCTAATAAAGCCCATATCCCTCCCCTTAAGCTTATTAGGCCAGCCCCTATTGGTCATATAATGCCCCCTCTAGTTTGAATTTTTGACTATTTAATTACATATTAATTAAAGGGCTAACGGTTAATTATTTGTAAAACAAACAATTAACGATTGTTAAGTATTATCGTTACATTATTAATATATATATACATTTAAATTTTTATATATACTAATAGAGTAACATATATGTGTATAAGTGTGTGACCCCTATAGGCTCACGTATTTTTAGTCTTATAAATATTCGTATGACATGAGCACTTCCCAACAGCTCCCACTTGCGAAAGTCATCGTCATAGTATATAACATACTAACATTGATAAGCATTTAGAAACATCATCAATGCTCTCAAAAATACCTTAGTGCAGTTTGTTGAAAACTAGAAGGGGGTTGAATAGTTTTCAAGTACTTTTTCAAAATTTTGTTATGTTTTTATGTGAAGTTTGTACAATATTGATGTTTGATAAATGAAAAGTAAAGCAAGTAAAAGTAAGAGTTAGAAAGATTTAACCAAGACACAAGTATTTATAGTGGTTCGGCTACAAGGACACCTTCCTCGCCCTACTCCACTCCCCGAGTCACCTTCTCGAGAGTTCGTAAACACTAGTCACCAGTCTCCTTTAACTGGCGGAGAAGCCTCACAACGTTGCTTACACCTTTTTAACGGTATAAAGCTAAATACCAGATTCTTCACACGGTAGAATCAACCCAACAACACTACACTTGATTTACAATGATGATAAATAAAACTACAACTAAATGATGTACAAGATTCAACAATGTGAACTTGAAGATGCTATGGATATGCGAAACAAGATTCTTGGAACTTGACCATCTCAAAGGGGTGTTTGGCAATTTCTTCTTTGAAGGAACTTACCTACAAAATGCTAAATGAAACTATGCAAGAATAGAGAGAATGATCAGTAGATTAGAGAATTTAGGCTTAGAGGGATGACCAATTCATGAGAAATGGCTTGGTATTTATAACTAAAAATTATACTGTAGGCCGGTTCTGCCGGTTTTGTTGCAAAACATAACCGGCCAGTATATATCAACAGAACCGGCGCACAATAACTAAATCCAAATTTTGATTTGCAAAATCTTGAGAGATCATGTATAATCTTGTAAGATTACCCTAAGATATACTG
>BQNB010172710.1:0-10107 GCA_026074375.1 Tanacetum coccineum
TACTAAGTACCAAGGCATGATAAGTAGTTTATTATACCTAACAACAAGTAGGCCCGATATCATGTTTAGTGTCTGCCTTTGTGCACGCTTCCAAGAGGATCCAAAAACCTCTCATCTTGAAGTAGTTAAGCGTATCTTTCGATACATTAAAGGCACTACACACTTAGGATTATGGTATCCTAAGGGGACCGACATAGAAACTATAGTATATGCCGACTCTGATCATTTGGGAGATTATGTGGACCGAACAAGCACTAACGGTATTTGTACGTTCGTAGAATGTTGTCTAACATCGTGGTTCTCAAAGAAAAAAACCGCTCTTGCTATATCCACGAACGAAGCCGAATATGTAAGCGCCGAAAAAGCATGTCAACAAGCACTATGGATGAAACAAGCTCTTATCGACTACGATATTTGACTCGACGACGTTCCGATCATGTGCGACAACAAAGGCGCGATTGACCTAAGCAAAAACCCGGTGCAACACTCGCGGACGAAACACATCTAAATACGTCACCATTTCCTTCGGGACAATGTCCAAAAGGAAACATCTCCATCAAAAAAGTCTCGTCTGAAGATAATATCGCCGACATTTTCACTAAACCCCTCAAGCGCAAATCGTTGAATTATCTCGTCTAGGTTTAGGAATGATAGAACACATTTCGTACACCGGTCTCTTCTTTTCTTCTAGTCTCGATTCTAGTCTATGTTCCATTCCTTGTCGTGATAACTTAATTACTTCATCCGAAGTATTTTAAGCATTTTTAATTAGCGAAATGCAAATTAAAATGTCACTCCTTTTAAAAAATTCGTCAAAAATCAAGTCCAATACCACTTTGTTGGAGGTGGCCCCCGTAAATCAGGCGGCCCCCTGATTTAGCCAGGTGGCCCCCATATATTTATGGGACTGCCGGTAGCGGGCAAGTATATGTCTGATCATTTATTTTTAAAACTAAAAAACAAACACCCTCTTCTCTCCCACCAGCGACGAACGAAAAGCAAAACCACCAAACTCAAAATCCACCATTAAAACTCAAATTGAAGGTGAAATTAACATCAAATATCATCCATAACATCATAATCATCATAAATTGTAAGTAATCTCATCATCTTCTTCCTTACTCTGAGTATAGGGTTCTATTATGCACAAAATCAAAAATCAGGGATTCTTAATTTCTCATGTATTTTCATGAAATTGAGACTAGGATAACACAATAAATAATTATTATGCTTCCCACAGACATAGGATTTGCATAATTAAGTGTGCATTGGAAAATCTTTGACATAACCAAAACCCCGATTCATTTTTGAAAAATTTCTCACATTAGGAAATTTATAAAAATGTTTTCGTGCATTGTTAATACACTCCAAAAACGTTTTTGCATTCACACATGATGAACTCATCACCATTGATCGAAATATATAGCTACTATATTTTTCGACGCATCTAGATGAGCAAAGTTAAATTAAGGAGTGTTTGGGTTAACTCATAGGTTTTGTTTAGAGTCGAGTTAACTACTACTCCACATGTGTTGCATATAGACACACACTAGGCAATAATATTCAAAACCTTAAATTCAAAATAATACATATATTCAAATCTTCGTTTTCTTGTCAATAGAAAAAATCATGTCTCAAGATGAACTTGACTATAGAAAAATCTATATTCCACAAATCTCTAACGAACCATATCTCCCTAGTCATCTACAACCCATAATTCGAAACCTAGAGTCTAGGACAATTCACGAAGGACGTTTAGCTTCTTCGGAATTCATCCGTCATGATTGCATTCAAACAATGTTTCAAGTTATTCAACTTCAATGTCTATATGATGTTGACGAAGAAATATATCCTAGATTCTTGTTGGAATTATTTTCTTCGGCCGAACTCGTAAGAAACAATGACCAAACACTTTCTCTAAAATTTTAGGCATTAAAAAGAACATTCCAACTCTCTCTTGAATCCCTTGCCCACATTCTTCAAACTCCATTAAGAGGAGATTGTGTCTACTCGGAAGATTATTCTCTTGAGTCTCTAAGTGCTAATCAAGAATTGCATTATCCTTATCAAACAAACATCCCAACACCAAATGAAATCATTTACTTCATTGCAATCAATGGAAAAACCAATAACTCAAACAAAATTCACAAAAATGAACTCCGTCATAATCTAAGATAATGCCTTTGGTATTGGAAAAAACTACAACTATCTTTCCGCATCTTCATGTTACATGATATATTATATCATGAGGAGCATACCTTACAATTTCACTTACTTCTTGGCTAAACCAATTATAAGCATTAAAAATCAACCAAACTCACCAATGCCTTATGGCACGTTGCTAACTCGTCTTTATAACTTCCTCATCCTAATGAAACCAAAAATCAAAAAATCTAAATACTTGGTCTATCCTCATTCCATGGCGACTTGGGAGCACTTCGATCGGTTCTACATCAACGCTTCAACATCAAATAATAAAGATGAAGATGATAGTTAGGAGATCACGAGTGTGATTTAGGATTAAACTACTTCAAAATGCTAGTATCTATTTCTTCTTGTACTATGATGAATACTTGCCACTTGGACATTTTGGTACTATGCTACCTTGATTTGCCCTAGATGACTATGACAAAATTATTATCTCTAAGTTATGAATGCATGCTTAACATCTTATTACCTGTATATTGCATGTTTGATGCATTTTCTTGCTCACTATGCCCATCATTTGCTTGAATTAGACTAGCTTGCTTACCCTACTTGATATGTAGCTAGATTAATTGATTCTTGGCAAATAGGAATTGCTGCAAACAATCATCTCTAGTCTTTTCTTTTTTGCACAAAATTGAAAAACAGGAAATACTGAGAAAATTTCATAACCCCCATAAAATGGCCTCCAAATATATGTAGGACTGCCCAATATTTGAGGGACCGCTTTCAACATGGTTACGGAATTTTTACTGTTTCCTCTTTAATCTGAAACTTTGACCTCCTCTATACTAGCCTTAGCTGGTTTTTCTTTGTTTGGACAAACACTATTTGGAACCTAAATTCATCCAACACCATGCTTTTCCAAAACTACATTATCTCCTCATCTTCTTTATTATTCATCATCCTATCCTTTTCTTCTCTCTCCTCCTTTCTTCTTCATGTCTTGTTCAAACCCCTCCTTAAACTTCTCAAGAAAACCTCGAATCTTGGTAAGACAAGTTTGGAGAAGAACCACTCCTTTACCACAATCACCAACTCAATCTCAAAATGTCTCACCACCACCTCCTTCAAGAGTTGCTAACTCTTAACCTTTACCACCACCTTCTCAAAATTAACTTAGGGATCAAATGGTGAATCGACTCCACCACATATCTTATCTACTTGAAACCAACCTCCAAAATGCAACCAATGTCTAAACCCAAGCACCACCATCCTCACAATCTCCATCATCACCTTTGATTCACCCCGCCACTCTTGACCAAGTCAACTTTCATTCGAGCTTTTGTCATTGTTGCATGTACACTCAAAATCAATTTCATTCATTGAGAGATGAGCTCAACTGGATTAAATTTCTTCTCACTCGTCCTCCCTCTTAAGTTCATGTCCCACAAAACAATGCCTCACCAACTTCTCATCTATCACCTCGTCAAAATTAAACATTTTTATATGTTTAATTTCTTTCAATAAACAACCACTCATATTTTGTTTAAGGCATCTCCTAAAACATCAAGAATTAACTAGTCTAGTTGTAGTTTAGGATGTTTCTTCATGTTATGCTTCTATGTTTAATTTCTAGTCTTGTAAAATTCATACATTTCAAGTATGAATTTGTTTTATGGTTATGAATAAATGGCTTTGTTTTATTAGTATGATGAGTGATTTGAGTGCATATTTGTTGGCTACTTCTATTCTTTTTCGCCATCTATATATATTTGTCGTGATATTGCTACAAGTTAGAAATATATATTGCACTCGTCTTTCTAACTCGTTTTTTGTAGCAAATTACGATAGCTCGTCCCTTGGTGCCCCAAATAAGGGAGATATTACAACAAGTGGAGCATTAGCATCGTCCCGGAATCTTTCTCTTCTCAACTCGACGGCTAACCTTTGATTCGACAAAAAAGAGATAAAAGGAATTATACAAATAATAGTCATCATCAAAAAGGAAGGATAGTTTAATACAATAAACTTCTAAAAACTTATTTATATTTTTTTGACCTCTCTACTTTGAACATGACAAAATGTAAAAAACTTCTACGATAAAAAAAAACGTTTACATGTATTAGTCGAAAATTTTTATTTCGACTAAAACACTTAAGGATTAAAATAAGAAACCAAATTCATTAAACATGATTAATGATTAATGATTATAGATAATCTTTTAGTCCTAACAATTACATTTTTGAGCAAATGAATTAAAGCCTTTTATAAATAAATACAAAATATTTTTTATAGTTAAAGAATATTTAATAAAAAATACAAATTCAAAATATAGTTTTCCCCCAAACAGAAGTTCTGGACCAGATAAATAACTTCTCCACGAAAACCAAAAAGAGGAGCGTCAACCTAGGTTCGTCCACCCTGATATTAGAACTGTCCCCCAAAGATATAAGAGGGACCGTAGGTAGCCCGCCATCAGGAGACGTTACTCCCTCTTGCCTATAAATATTGCACTATTTCTTGACAGATTTTCAACCTCTTTGCACACAATTTGTTGTATTATTTCTCTCTCTAAAATCTCATACTTCTCTCTAAAATTCTTGATCACTAACTTGCTTAATCTTGTTTCAAGTGACCAGTCTAACTTTTTTCTCATGTCCTCAAAGTGCAAAAGAAAACACTCGTATTTGCCAAAATGAGTGTTTGTAGATCAGTGATCGCTCTATCTTCTTTCTAGATTTGATCTCTATATTTTCAATCTTGTGTAGTTGTGTAGATCCGGATAGTGTATAAATCCAGAAGTGTTGATTGTGTGTCGGTTAGTATTTTAGGCCTTAAAATACATTAGTGAAGTGGTATATTGGTTCTAGTTAAGATTATGACTCGACATTTAGCGTAGTGTCGAAAATTAGGTTAAGCGACGTGTAACGGTTTTCTCCGCCTAAAGGGAGATTGTTGACATAGCGAAATCTCGAGTCGGATACTCGGGGAGTGAAGTAGGGCAAAAAAGAGCTTCATAGCCGAACCACTATAAATCTTGTTGTTGTGGTTTGATTGTTCCATCTCTTATCTCTTGTCTTTCACTTATACTTCGTATTTATTATTTATATTGTGATTGTGTTGCTTGTAGTTAGATATATTGTAACACCCCCAAATTGGGTCGTAGCGGAATAAGGGTCCGGGGCGTGTTACTTCTCAGATCAATAACACAAGTTGTATATAGAACGACCAAAAAGTCGTTTAAAACTGATACATTGGATTTAACAAAGTATTTGTTACAAATAGCCCGAATCTTTAACTTGTTCATCATTATTATTACAAAAATACTGGTTCTTAACACATGAATTTCCCAAAACATAAAGCAACCATATCTTTAGCATGACATCCCAAAACAAAATCACCAATGTATCCTTGGCACCTTATGCTTACTGATCCCCTGAAAAACATTGCTTTAAAACGTCAACAATAATGTTGGTGAATTCATAGGTTTGATAAATCAAATATATGATGTAGACCACAAATTTCCCAAGTTATATAATGCAACAGATGCGACAACAATAAAAGTAATTACGTTGCCCTAAGCTCATGACACCGACGCTCGAATAAAGAATACCATATAAATTGCCTACATGCTCGTCATGAGTTTAACCCTCACATCCATGTCAGCATGGTATAACGTTCGTTGCCCAGTGATAGCTAATCACCCGAACGTGATGTCCAATCCAATAGATCTATTCATACATTCGCGCTCACATGTCCAGTAATTGACAATCATGATAATGGAGCTCAGATTGGGATATCGCTACTTAGGCGACACGTTAATTCAAAAATATAAAAGTATCCATTTTGTGTCCGAGTTGTAAAACAATGCAATGTTTCTCACCGCCAAAAACTTATAAAAACAAAAGCATGTAACATATGGTCTATGAACTCACCTAGATTTCACTGATAATCCAACTATCTCATATTATGCGTCGCGCAATCGTTAGATGCAACCTATTTAAAATTAGGTCCGATATAAGTGGTAAAGTATGGAAATTACATCTACCATATACAAGTCTACATAGCTACATCACCATCTAATTGTTTTGGTCAAATTGTATTTAATAAGTAAAAAAAACATTTATAATTACCGTTTTAGTAAAACTGGCATAACTTTCACGTTTCAAGTCCGTTTGAGGTGTTTCTTGCACTCACGTTTTCGTATTAAGACGAGTTATCAAAATTTGGACCACTGGTGAACAGTAACTTTTACTGTTCACACCAGATCATAAGTTTATTTATATCGTTTTCGTTGTCGTAAAACTCGTAAATGTCGTATTTTCTTCGTTATAGCTCCGTTTTTAGCGATTCTTTCGAGCACGTTCTCGTAATTGAAAGTTCTAATGAATTAAGAGGTTTTTGTAAAATTAAAAGTTTCTGTCATAATAGTAACTTTAATAAAAAACTAGTTTTATAAAAGTATTATTGGTCTAAACCGCGAAATTCATAACTCATTCGTTATTAATTGAAAAATTACGATTCTTATCATTTTGGAATCCTAAAAAATATGTGTAATCTGTTAAAAATACTAAACTTGCTGTTTTATATAATTTTTATAAAATTTTGTTTATAAAAACTCTTTATAGAAAAATCCGTTAATTTATCGTATAACATGTTTTTATACCGTAACATTTTTCGTTAATTATCCTTTTTAAAGTTTTTTAACTTTTTGGAATCTCATTTTACGTACTATTTTTTATAAAAATAAAAATGGACAGGTTGTATGTGAATTAAAACAGTAAGTTAGGATGTCTTTCTTGATTCCATATGTAAACTTTGTTTCTATAACGTTTATTAGTATGATGAGTGATTTGAGTGCATATTTGTTGGCTACTTCTATTCTTTTTCGCCATCTATATATATTTGTCGTGATATTGCTACAAGTTAGAAATATATATTGCACTCGTCTTTCTAACTCATTTTTTGTAGCAAATTACGATAGCTCGATCCTTTGGTGCCCCAAATAAGGGGGAATATACATCAAGGGGGAGCATTAGCATCGTCGATTCTTTCTCTTCTCTACTCGACGGCTAACCTTTTTGATTCGACAAAAAAGAGGAGAAATGGATTAATACAAATAATTTCATCATCAAAAAGGAGAGGATTGTTAATACAAATAATGTCTAAAAACGTTATTTATATTTTTCGACATCTCTACGTTTTGAACATGACAAAATGTAAAAACGTCTACGATAAAAATAAACGTTTACATGTTATTAGTCGTAAATTTTTATTTCGACGTAAATCACTTAAGGTTTATATAAACAAATCATTAAACATGATTAATGATTAAAGATAATCTTTTTGTCCTAACCATTAGATTTTTGCAAATGTAATAAAGCCTTTTTATAAATAAAATTATACAAAATATTTTTATTAGTTAAAGAAATATTTTAATTAAATATATAAATTCAAAATATAGTTTTCCCCCAAAACAGAAGTTTATGGACCAGATAAATACTTCTCCACTAAAACACAAAAAGAGGAGCGTCTACCTAGGGGCGGCCCCCTGATAGGAAGAACCGCCTCCAGATATATCTGGGACCGTCGGGACCGCCATCAGGAGACGTTACTCCCTCTTGCCTATAAATACTGCATTATTTCCTAACAGATTTTCAACCTCTTTGCACAAAGTTTGTTGTATTATTTCTCTCTCTAAAATCTCACACTTCTCTCTAAAATTCTTGATCACTAACTTGCTTAATCTTGTTTCAAGTGATCCAGTCTTTTCTTTTTTCTCATTCCCTTAAGTGCAAGAGAAGAACACTCGTATTTGCCAAGAAACGAAGTGTTGTAGATCAGTGATTCTCTTCTATCTTCTTCTAGATTTGATATCTATATTTTCAATCTTGTGTAGTTGTGTAGATCCGGATAGTGTATAAATCCAGAAGTGTTGATTGTGTGTCGGTTAGTATTTTAGGCCTTAAAATACATTAGTGAAGTGGTATATTGGTTCTAGTTAAGATTATGACTCGACATTTAGCTTAGTGTCGAAAATTAGGTTAAGCGACGGTAACGGTTTTCTCCGCCTAAAGAGAGATTGTTGACATAGTAAAATCTCGAGTCGGATACTCGGGGAGTGGAGTAGGGCGAAAAAGAGCTTCATAGCCGAACCACTATAAATCTTGTTGTTGTAGTTTGATTGTTACATCTCTTATCTCTTGTCTTTCACTTATACTTCGTATTTATTATTTATATTGTGATTGTGTTGCTTGTAGTTAGATATATTGTTTGTCCATATTGTTTGTGGATCTCACATATACTCGAATCCAACGTTTTTATAACCAAAGTTTTAAAACGACAATTAATCGGTAAACTATTCAATCCCCTTCTAGTTTTCAGAGTAAAACTTATATCTAATCACTTACCTAAATTTATTCGTGCCGAAACAAGCAACCACTATTTGCAAACCAATTAATTAGTGACACAAAAATTTAGTCTTGTCACTCAAATCTCTTTAAAATTAAAGAAATGCTAGAACCGCACCCATTTTATACAAAAAATTCACACCCATATATGTCAAACAAATATAGGTAGTGAAAAAAGGAAAGAGAAAATATGATATAATGTGATTGGTGCAACTTACATGCCATGTGGGTATGTGAAAGTTTTTATGTGAGTTGTGAGTGGATCTAGCATTACTCTTAAAATTATTACAATTTTATATATCATCAAATTGCACCCTTTGAAATCTTAAAAAATGCCAATGCTGAGATGAACATTTTGTGTTTTTAAAAAAACCGAACCAGTGTTAGTTAACCGATCTAAGCACTGGTTTTGACTAAAACCGGTTCGGTTAAAAACCATTTTTTCATATTGAAAGTGCTTAACCGGTTTTTATGTAACATGTTCGGTTAAAAACCAGGTTTAACCGGTTTACAAACCGGTCCGGTCGATTTCTCTTAAACTGGTTACAAACCGCCTGTTCGGTTTGAGAGAAACTGGTTAAAAAATACCGGTTCATGAACGGTTTTTTTTAACACTTCTAATTTGGTATGCAAAGGTCAAGATTTAAAGCCCATATCTAATATCTTTTAGCACATAGAACGGCCCATTGTTCCATCACTACTTCACAAGTTCACATTAATAGAAATCTCAATAGGGGTTGAAACGTTGTTGTTTCATTGTTGGGCTCACTATTGGATTAATTCTTTTTCCATCATATCGGGTCTGGGCTTATTTTTTTAGTTTTCGTCGACGTCATCTACCAACCTTGCCTCTTCACTGCTACCTTCTAATTTTTGTCTCAAATATTCTCGAATTTTAAAACGTTGTGGCTCATTTGGTATTCATTTTGATAATTATGTGCGCCTCAACTGTTGTTTTATATTTGTATTCGTTAAGGGTGTGTGTTTCATGTAGCGAGGGTGTTTGTTGGCTGTTGCATGTACAACTTATGTGTTACGAATACATCTATTCCATGTGCCTATTATTGTAGTTGAATGATGTTATGAGACCGATTTGAGATGGTCAATCTCCCAAGAAGTAGATAAGAGACGAGAAGGATAAGGCCCTTTGAGCAGGCAAGACTCCAAAAAACTAAAGAGAAACTAGACGTTTAAATTCTTCTTCATTCATATAATAACTAATACACAGAGTTTACATTTATAAGAAAGATGCAAACGGTTATCATAATAACTACCTCACCACTAGCCTACAAAATAGGACACATAAATGAAATAGATGTAAAACTACAACTGTGAAACTGAAAACATAAAACGTGATATATATTAGCACAGTTGATGATCTTGCATGAAGAACTGGTCTTCTTACTCCCATGCACGTATCAAATGACTTACGTTTGTTATGTTATTCACATGATTTTGGTCGATATATGTGGTCGTAGCTGAGACGGCTTATTTTGTCTTTGCTCATAGCTTTTGTTTAGTAGAAGTTCTTTTTTCTGGGAACGTTACT
>BQNB010172712.1:0-13436 GCA_026074375.1 Tanacetum coccineum
ATTTATTCATATCGGTCAATTATATAAATATTGACCATTCTGATTACTGATGTTTATTTATAAAAGCATCACTGCTAATTTATAAAATTTTAATTTTATAATCATATATAATATGTACTTATTATTTATATATTTCATTTATTCTGTTGCATCATGGACGCACCGCCATCTCCTAACCATGTGTTTAACCACTCGGAAGAAGATCCAACATTTGACGAAGAAGAGTTTGAGGAAGATCCTCATGAGGATCCTGAGGAAGAACCAGAAGAAGAAGAGCCATAAGAGGCTCAACATATGGACTTTGATTTGAGTTTGTAGGACGAGGATGAGGAAGAGGATGAGGCTAAGCTCATTTTCCCCTACGAGGCTGAGGGATCACTTTACCCTTCACCTCCTGCTTCCCCTGATGTTGAGCGCGAGATGAACATTACAAGTCATGTTTTGAGGGCTATACGAGAGGCAAATAGTGTGGAGAATATTAGACTGAGGAGATAGTTAGAGGATGTTGAGATCAGATACACTTTGATGTATATGGGTAAAGAGCGGGCTGAGAGAGACCTCCATAAGTTGACAGATTAGGCTCATGGCTTTTATGAGGAGATGCTTAGGATTGGAGCTTTTGGGGACAGGCCGAGTGAGGCCATAGATGTGTTGGCCGTGTATGAGGAGTCTCAGCCTCCCGGACCACATGGACCACCTAGTGGCTCCCAGTAGTTTATTTTATTTTACTTTTTATGTCATCCTAGTTTAGGACCTTTTGCATCTTCCACTAAACTGTTAGTAACAGTTAGTGCCATTATACTATCGGGTGTAATTTTTGTTATCTTTTGTATACACTATAGTCTATTAAAACTTATCATTGGCTTGTTGTAATGGGAAAACATGTGCTTAATAAAATATCATTAGTTGCCATTGTTGTTACATCATTCTCTTATTTCATTTCTTGATTATTATCATTGTGAAATGTAATCTTGTTGCTATGTGGATTCATATTTGAATTGTGTATTATGTTGATATTTGATCTATATTTGTTCATGTTATTGTTCCATCTCATTCTCTTTGTTTCTATCATGTATCTTGACTTAGCATACCTTTACAAATTCTTACTGAATTATGTATTTGTGTTGTGATAGAATCATGCCTCCTAAGATGATGAAGCGAAAGGCCGTTAAGAAAATGGTGAAAAAGGGGGTAGCCGAAGCCATAGCGGAATATGAAAAGACTAGAGCTAACCCGGACAATGCTGGAGGTTCTGGGTCAGTGAATGCTAGAGGAATTGATTCACCAGAAGTACAAAGATGTACTTACAAGACTTTCTTTAATTGTCAGCCTCATAAGTTTAATGGTACCGAGGGTGTAGTCGGACTGAAATGTTGGTTCGAAACGATAGAGCAAGTGTTTGAGATTAGCAAATGTGCTGAAGAAGACAAAGTGAAGTTTGCTGTGTGCATGTTTGAGGGTCGTGCTCTAACATGGTGGAACGAGAATGTTCAAAATTTAGGACTTGTTAATGCAAATCAGATCCCCTGGAGCAACATGAAGACTATGATGACAACAGAGCACTGCTCAGCCATGAAAATCCAGAGGATGGAACAAGAATTATAGACCTTTACCTTGATAGGTAATGACATTAAGGCTTACAATAACCGTTTCAATGAGTTGGCTTTAATGTGTTCAGATTTGGTGACATCAGAAAAGAAGAAGATCAAATGTTACATCCGAGGACTGCCTGAGAGGGTTAAGACAAATGTCACCTCATCAAAACCCATAAGTCTCCATGATGCGATCAATATGGCTTGTGAACTGGTCGAGAAAGCAGTTCAAGGTAAGGCAGCAGGGATTAGTAAAGGTAATAAAAGAAAGTGGAAAGATCATCAGAGGAACAACAACAATAACCCCAACAACTAGGGCTGTAAACGAACTGGACGAATATAAACGGAGCCTTGTTCATTTTCGTTCATTTAATTTTTGCCGGACAAATAAACGAACACGATCACTTAACCGAATGAATTTTCTTGTTCATGTTCGTTTATTAAGAAATAATATTGTTCATGTTCGTTTATTAAGACACTAAACGAACATAAACAAGCAAACATAAATGAACAAACATAAATAAACTTAAAATTTACAAAAATATACACAATAGAGTGTTTCCTAAGTGTTATTTTGTTTAAGTAAATCAATTTTAAAACTATATAATAAAAAGATATGATAGACGAACATAAACAAATATACGATCATAAACGAACGAATAATCGAACGTTCACGATCATAAATGAACGAACAAGACTTTGGTTCATGTTCGTTCATTTAACTAAACGAACGTAAAATGTTGTTCATGTTCGTCCATTTAATAAATAAACGAACTTTTACCGAACGGTTCATGAAATGTTCATTGAACGTTCAGTTCGTTTACAGCCCTACCTACAAGCTTTCTTGGTCTCACTTTCTCCTTTTCCGGTTTTTTTCCAATTACATGTACAATTATTACTGTAGTAAAAAACCATGTCATTTGGTGCTAAATTCTATTTTCCGCCGTCTTATTTTAACATACACACACAAAACATCAATTCACTCATGACATGTCAATTTTATGCTACAAGTGGATATAGCCTCCAAAGTGTTAGAGCAGTGCCCATAAGAGCTCGGCCATCAGGATAACGAGCAGTAAATCAAACTTACGGGTGTAGTCTGATAACTTCCTACAGAATGAACCTGTTATGGTTATGCGATGAGAAGGGGGCATCTTAGAAACAAGCATAGTCCTAAATATAAACCGCGCACGAATGAGAGAGCTCATAGGACCCAGCTTATTTAGGGGACCTAATAATCACACATAGACATCCTAACGTCGTCACTGGTGTCACATTTCTACTTCTAACGACACTAAGGCAAGTATACGACTCTTTCATCGCGATTCGGAGTGCTGGGAGAAAGTCTTTTTTGTGTCTACTGCAATTACCCCCTTTATTATGACCATTAGCACCTTGCCGCATTAGACACTCATTATGAGTAGAGTTAGCCGACGAGAACTGTTCGTTAGCACCTACACCTGTTTATACGTGGTTTGCAACTTTAGCCTGTTCACAGCCAATGTGTTCAATGAAAGACATTATAACCCACCTCTAGACTAGGTAGTTTTGATGTCATAGTTAGAAGTAATTGGTTGTCAACCATCGTGGGCAGTGATTCTATGCTATGAGAAAGAAGATTTCGTATTCGCTATCGAATGCGTGAAATACTATCAATTAAGTGAAAGCACGAGAAAGATCCGAAATCCCTGTCGTGTAGACACTTGTATAGAACTACACACGAAGGTTTAAGACCTTCCTATTGTTTGTATTTCCCTGAGATATTTCCTCAGATTAGATTGACAAATTACCTTCAGTTCGTAAGATAGAATTTCGTCATCGACCTGATACCGGGTGGTGCGATTTGGCCATTTGTAAAGTCACCATATCGTTGTGTCACTCTTTGAATGTTAGAGCGTTGTCGAACCAGTTTAAGGAGCGCGGCAAGAAAATCGCTATCTTATTAGACCCAAAGTCAGATCATCATGAGGCGCTCACTCTGTGCTGTTTGCTCACAGAAGAAAGATGTGCTAAAAGAATGTGTATTAACTACAAAGAAACTGAATAACTGACTAGACAGAACCGTCTACCCCACTTCCCCAAAGATAGCTGATCTGAGTTTAGATTCCAGTTTGGCAAGAGGCGCGTGTTTATTTCTCCAAAAATTAATCTTCTATCGGTTAACACTTAGTTAAGATAATTCGCGTGAGGAAGATGTTCCGAAACCGCGTTTATTACACGTCTTATGGACATTATGTGACTTCAAGTCTTATGCTGTTAGGGTTTGACAAATGCCACCAACAAATAGTTATCGGACTTAAAGAACCACAACACGTCTGCAAACTCTAATTTGGTATAAGTTTGTAATTGTGGTTATTGAAGACATCCTCTCCACTCGAAGGTCCAAATTAAAGACCATGAATCCCATCTGATAACGATTCTAGAATTGCTCAAGAAATAGAAGTTGTATGTCAATTCTCAAAGCTGTGAATTTGGTTTACAAGAAGTCTATTCCTAAGCAACGTGGTCAACAAATGATGGTATCCATATGGACCCTAGCAGGTTTGAGTCAGTCAAGAACTAGAACAACAGAGATCCTTTCTTTTAGGATTGGCGGGTTTATTACCGAAGGTTTAATGAAATTTTCTCCAAGATCCGCCAAGCTTCTCCCCTGTTGACTCAGAAAGAATAAAGACATATGTGAAGGAGAGAATCAAGAAGGAACCTTCCGTATTCTAAAAGGAGAAAATGTTAATGCTCCTGCTTAGCAGTCCCTGATGGACCACACGATTTTGTGCGGTCTATAGGATGCGTCAATCCAAGGGTTCGAGTGCGTGCTGAATGCAACGGGGCAAAGGAGAATGAGTATTCATCTAGACATTGAAGACAATGAGAAGAATTTATAACCACATCACGACTTAGGAAATTTGGGTGGCGGGAATGGGGGATAAGGTGCAGAAGCTTAAGTTTAGCACTTAACATCTGCGACAGACCATTATCTTATGACAAAGTGTTTTATTTACCACTGAGATCAACTCAAGAGTGCGATTTAGTAACAATCTTTTGCGACCATAAGGAACTAAATATTTCAACGGGGCGATGGATTGCGAGCTACCGCCAACAATCTATGAAGTTGAATTAAAAATCTACCATCCGGATGCAAGGCCAATGTAGTGACCGGATGCTTTAAAAGTAGAAGGAAAGACTTAAGCCGAGTGCGAGTTGCGTAATAAGACATGACAGTCCATTCTAGCCTCAAGTCCAAGATTTCTAGAATGCACAAGGGCAAAGCTCAAGGACCACTCAAGCTCTACATAGTGTCATATGAAAGAACCCTCCACAAGACTGCAAAGCTTTCGCGACACCCAACTTCAGAACCACGGTGCGGAACTTTACTTTGTCACCGATCCCAGACAACTGGCATTCGATCCACAGCATCCGTGCGCGCGAGCGGTACATACACCCTCACAACGCTCTAACTCTCCATGGCCAGCGAACACAGCCTCCAACCCACTCGAGGCGTACTTCCAGTAACACAGCCCAGCGCGCAGACCAAAATCTGTCATCTATGACCTCTAGCAGCTAGCACTTGTATTCTCGCAGTCACCCCCCAGTACACAAGCGACAGACCAGACGCCTCGCCTTGACAACACTACTTAGACTGCCATGCCCCTACTTATGACCCATTAACTAACAAAGCGGCAGAGCCAAACGCATCCACGAAACCCTTAGACGTAACTGCACCGTCCGACAACCAACATCCCTAGTCTGCGGACACTACGGCGAACAACTCTGATGTGTCTCTTCACAAAAAGCTTCAAAATTCTACACTAATGACTGAAAATACCACAATTCTATCTTATTTTATCTATGCGGCGTCAAACCAACCACCGGTAAAAGCATACCACAAATACCCCACGTGACCACAGTTATCAACCACCGAATCTCTCTTTAACAAGAGAGACTACCACGACCAACACGTCTCCCACCTAGGCAACAGCACAGTTTGAGTACGACTCACTTCGCAACGATACTTCAGAAAGACACAACACTCAACTGCATCTATAACATTTTTCGAGAGACGAGACAATTCAACAATCTCATCTCTTCATCTATACTATTCTACATCCAATCCGTGTCCTTATTTACCGGATGTAGGCTATCAAACACAGAGAATCATATCATCATACTAGAATTTGTGAAGTAGTGTAGGCGCACACCAGCACCACTATAACGAGAAATAATACACTAGGTTTATGGATTCTTATTAGGACACTCTTTTTGAAGGGAGAGAGATGTTTAAATTCTAGTAGTCGTGACACACAACAGTATCTACTCTATTGTTATTCTTGACAGTATCTTGGATCTCTACGAATTGGCCGAGTGTGATCAGATTTGTTACACATACTTGGCAGTTACATCGTCACAATAATCGATTGTGCGTAGACTTAAAATTCACTGCAATAGTGGCGAGCGCTTGGAGTGAATATTTGACGGATCGTATAATGTTGTCGAGACCCAGTGACAGATAATTTCTATATCAAGTGACTTTTCTAAAAAGTAGAAACAAACAATTGCAGAGAGTATCATTATTACTCGAGAATGATTCTAGTAAGGAGGAGGTCTGAGCGACTAACGTTGAAGGATCTCGTTGGTGTTTTCACTTGAGTAAAGGCGTGACATGATTTTCTATTGTATATTTGTTGTGAGTACTTGTATGGCTGGGTATTAGGGGATTATAGTTGAGGTGTGTGTGGTTTGTGTGATAGTATATGTAATTATAAGGTGGATGTAGATTTAGTATAAGTGTGGAATGGCGAGTGTGAGGGGTGATAAGTACTGGAGTTGGTGGGATGTTATGTTAGGGTTGATTGTTGTTTAGATATGGTGGGTATATTTTAGGTGTAGGGGGGGAACAAGGAGGAGCGAGGAGGGGGGGGCGTCTTCAGGCGTCTGAGATATTTGGAGGAGGGGGGTGGCAGGGTGGTGTGACATGGTAGGGGTTGTGGCGGGGTTGGGGGTGTGGTGGAGTGATAGGGGTGAGGTTTGGGTGGGGTGTTGGGGTGAGTTGGTGTCTACAATAGATGTGGGATGGGAGTTATGGGGGGGAAACATTGTTTTGTCGGGGGGAGTTAGTTTGGGTTTTTTTGGAGTTGGGAGTTGGGTTGGGGGTGGGTTGTTGGGAAATTTTTTGTGTGGGTCGGACAGGAGGTAGGTGGGGGGAGTTGGATTGTGGTGGGTGGTAGGATGGGTGGCGGAGTTTAATTGTGTTGGGGGTATATATTGAGGTGCGTAGTGAGGGAGGCGTTTTTGTGGGATTATAGTGGTGGAGTAGTTGGATGTGTTGTAGGTGTTAGTAGTGTGTTGGGAGGATGATTATTTGGGTTGTTGGAGGAGATAAGGGGATAGAGTGTAGGGGGTTATTTAGTTAAGTGTTTATGGAGGGAACAAGTTGAGGGGTGTATGGTAGAGCAGTGAGGGGGGGGGGGTGAAGATGGGGTGGGAAGGTGTTGGGGTTAAGAAGGTTGATTTGGATGAGTTGGTTGTGAATTTTTGGGGATGTTTTTGGTTTTTTTTTTTTTGTGTAGGAATAGTTTTTGAGTGTGGTGTGTTGGGTGGAGGTGATTTGAAAGAATATAGGTGAGTGGAGGTAAAGATGGATTGATTGGTTTGTGTTGGTATGGGTGGAGGAGGTAGGGTTTTTGTGGTGTGGGTATTTGGGATGTGGTTAGGGGGATGATGTGTATGTGTTATGTGATAAGATATTGGGGTTGGGGGGGTGGGGTTGGATAGAGTGATTAGATTGTGTGGTGTTGGGAGGGGTTGATAGATTGGGATATGTATTTGATGATTATAATGTGAGGGGTAGGGTATATGTTTATGGGTAAGTTGGGAGTTTAGGGGTTAGATGGTTGGGGTGTTGTGATGTGTATTTTGAGGGTGGGGAATTTAGTTTGGAAGGGTGGAAGGGTTAGTAGTGTTGTGTGTGTGTTTGTGTGTGTGTGTGTTTGTTTGTGTTGTGTTTTGTGAGTTTGTGATGTGTTTGGGGGTGAGGGGGGTTGTTTGTTTAATAATGGATTGGCTATGTAATTAATTATTGTACTATTATCTTTGTATTTATTATAAGTTGATGTAAAGGAGTGTTTGAATATAAGAACTTAGGATTTTTATCTTATGAGTTAGATAGGATTAAGGTATTGGTATGGGGTGATTGCAATAGTATTGAGATTTTTATGTTCAAGATATTATTATTTTAATGAATATTAAAATCAAATTTTAAATATTGGAAAATTATTTTATATATAAAAATACAAGCCGTAACGACTGAGACCCGTTTCAATGCATTCAAACCTAACACGAACATGCAAAGGCATCAATTATCTTAGGTACCAAGGTTGGGTACCCCAATATAATTTTAAAGGCTTAGATCTCACAATTTAGTGACTATGTTACTAGTTAAATTTAATCTTGGGGGATATGCCTTACTAAGAAGCATCTTTTTAAAAATTGTTAAAGCATATATAATAATTAAGATTTTGTAAAAATAATATCAGTTAGAAAAAATTTTACACGACTAACACGAAGGGATATGATTAATTTTTCCTATTTGTCTCCCTTCCACACTTAGGTTGAACATTGCCCTCAATGTGATAACTGATAACTAGAGAATAGGAAAATAAGGAAAACGTACTTCCCAAGGAATTTCTTTTAAAAAAAAAAAAAAATATATTATATATAATGTTTTGTTGTGGTAAAAAAACATAGAGATGTAGAGCTGCGAGAGAGCTATCCTTGAGCATACTTTATAATTTTCCAATCTTTAAGCTATATTACCTGCATAAAAGTAAATACACAAAAACACACAAAAAGAAATATATTTTTGGATTTTTTTTAGAAAAATAAATAAAGGATACGAATAGAGTTGTATGGAGGAGGGACTCCTCCACACTTAAGTAAAGCACGGGTTGCCTCCCGAGAAGCGCTTAATTTTTTTAAAAGAGTCGTTAGCTAGACTCCTGCTTCTGAAGTTCATTCTTTGGGAAAGAAGGGAGTGACTGCTTCCCTTTGGTCATTATAATCTTCTTCTTCATGATATAGTTTGAGTCAATGGCCATTAACAATAAATGTTTTTCCATCTTTTCCATATAGTTCAACATATCCAGATGGATATTGATGTTTTACTACGTATGGTCCTAGCCAGCGAGATCAGATTTCGAACTGTTTAAATTAAGTACTTTGAGTGAAAAACAGACCCTTGTTTTCCATTTGAATTCCTTTTCTCATTCTAAGTATTCTATCATGCCAAACTTTTGTCTTGCCATAAACAATCGAGATTTTTCATAGGCTTGATGTCTCAGTTCAATCTAATTTGTGTAATTAAAACATTTGGTTTTCTCCATCAACGATAGAAAATGGATTACAATTCTTAAGTGCCCAGTATGCATGGTGTTCAATTTCAAATGGCAGGTGACAGTTCTTTCATATAAGAGGTTTAGTAAGGTGTTATTAATACCGTTTGGTGTTTTGTAAGCTAGTACGGAAAGCCAGCACAGAGCGTCATCAAGTTTTCTGACCAAATAGCGAGGATTGTCTTAACAAGTCTTTTTAAAGAATCTTTTGTGGGCTCTGTTCGTGTTTTCAAACTGACCACTTGTTTGAGGGTGTATGATCGTATAGAAAACGTGACAACTCCATAATCTTTTCATAGTCTTTTTCCTTATCTGTTTTTTGTTGTAGAAGAGAGTACCTCGGTCGCTGATTAGAGCTTTGGGCATTCTGAAACGGCAGAATAGTTTCTTAAGGAAGGTGACAACTACTCGGACATCATTGGTTGGTAAAGCTTGAGCTTCGGCCCATTTAGATACGTAATCAACAGCAACAAGAATGTATTCAAACTTATATGATTTAGGGAATGGTCCCATAAAGTCGATACCCAAAATATCAAAAATTTCACACACTTGAATGTTGGTTAAGGGCATCTTGTCACGTTTTGATATATTTCCTGTCTTTTGGCATGCTTCGTAAAGTCAAACTAGAGTATGAGTTTCTTTTATGATTGTTGGCCAGTAAAATCCTGAATCTAGGACCTTTTTAGCGGTTACGTTCAGTCTATAATGTCCACCGGTTGGTCCGTAGTGACATTGATCTAAAATGGTTTGGGTTTCTGGTCCAGATACACAGTGTCTGATCATACCGTCAGAACATACTTTAAAAAGATAGGGTTCTTGCTAAAAGTAGTGTTTTAGGTCAGAGAAGAATTTGTTTTTTTATTGGTACGTCATCCCTTTTGGTATAATATCGCCCACCAAATAGTTTGTAAAGTCTGCGAACCATGGTTCATTTATGGTGTTAATTTCCATAAGGGTTTCTCCAGGAAATTTGTTGTCAACCTCACTGTCATCACTTGACTCGTTATTGTTAATCCGAGATAAGTGATCACCAGTAACATTTTATGTACCTTTTTTATCTTTGATTTCTATAACGAATTCTTGTAGGAGTAGAATCCATCGAATAAGACGGGGTTTTGTGTCTTGTTTTTTAAACAGATGTTTAAGAGCTGAGTGATCAGTATGAACAATAGTTTTTGATAGTATAAGATATGATCTAAATTTGTCGAATGCAAAAACTACAGCCATAAGTTCTTTCTCGGTTATGGTGTATTTTTGTTGAGCAGGGTTGAGAGTTTTGCTTGCGAAGTAGATTGGGTGAAAGTTTTTACCATCTTTTTGACGTAAGATAGCTCCAACTATGAAATCACTTGCATCACACATAAGTTCAAACGGAAGATTCCAGTTTGGGCTTACGATCACAGGAGCACATGTGAGTTTCTCTTTTAATAATTCGAATGCTTTTCGATATTCATCATTGAATTCGAACAGAGTATCTTTTTCAAGCAGCTTAGTTATAGGTCGGGCAATTTTTGAGAAATCTTTTATAAATCTTCGATAAAAACCGGCATGTCTTAGAAAACTTCTAACACCTTTGATGTTAGTAGGGGTGGAAGTTTTGAGATTACGTTGATTTTTGCTTTGTCGACTTCAAGTCCTGCGCCGGACACCTTGTGTCTAAGCATAATTCCTTCTTTGACCATGAAGTGACATTTTTCCTAATTAAGGACAAGATGTGCATCTTTACAACGCTGGAGCATTTTATCGAGGTTATTTAGGCATTTATCGAAATAGTTTCCAAAGACGGAGAAACCGTCCATGAATACTTTGACGGATTCTTCAATCATGTCATGAAAGATTGCCAGCATGCACTTTTGAAATGTAGTTGGAGCATTACATAATCCGAAAGGCATTTGCCTATAAGCGTATGTACCAAAAGGACATTTGAATGTTGTTTTTTCTTGGTCCATAGGATCGATAGGAATTTGGAAATATCCAAAAAAACCATCAAGGAAACAGAAATATTTATTTTCTGCGAGTCTTTCCAACATTTGATCAATAAACGGCAAAAGAAAATGATCTTTTGCGGTTGCTTCATTGAGTTTACGATAATCGCTGCATACTCGCCAACCCGTAACGATTCTTGTTGGGACAAGTTCATCATTTTCGTTTGTGACTACTGTAATACCGCCTTTCTTTAGTACACAGTGAATAGGACTAACCCAAGGACTATCGGCAATTGGATAAATAATACTGGTATCCAAGAGTTTCATGATTTCTTTCTTAACAACTTCTTGCATGTTTGGATTTAACCTTCTTTGTTTTTGGACAACTGGTTTTTTGTCATCCAGAATTTGTATTTTATGTTTACAGAATGATGGTCATATACCAGGAATGTCTGTTGTTTTCCAGGCAAATGCTTCTTTATGTTTTTTAAGGACAGATACAAGTTTGCTTTTGTTTTGAGCAGAAAGTTAAGATGATATGATTACAGGAAGAAAGGAGGGTTCTTCCAAATATACATATTTCAAGTTATCAGAAAGAGGTTTGAGTTCGAGATCTATAAAAGGTTCCTCGAGAGATGTTTTGATTTTATAATCTGTGTTGATGGTGATTTTTTCAAATTTCGGTTCTTCTTCATCATACTCGGAGTCATAATTTTCATCGGCAGTCATTGCTATGAATTTATCGAATTCAGAAAAGATTTCTTCTTCGAGAATGGTTCCTTCGATGGAATGGAGGATTTTGCTTCCTTCATCAAGAAGAGCGTCGAAATCTTCTTCTAAGATTTCATCGATAACATCGATACTAAAACAAGTATCATCATTTGAATAAGAGTGTTTAACGGTGGAGTCGATATTAAAGATCATTCGTTCAGTTCCAACTCCAAGATTGAGTTGTTTATGTTTAACTCGAATTACTGCATTAGTAGTGTGAAGAAAGGGTTGCCCTAAAATGAGAGGAACTTTACTATCTTCCTCCATTTTAAGAATAACAAAATCGGCAAGGAAGGTGAATTTACCAACTTCAACAAGCATATTTTTAGCTATTCCAACAGGTTATTGGAATGATCGGTCGGCTAATCTTACGCTCATTTTAGTGGGCTTAAGAGTTACGAGAGATAGTTTCGCATATAAAGAATATGGCATAAGGTTAATACTAGCACCAAGGTCGGCTAAAGCATTACATGAGAAAGTTTTATTAAAGTTGCATGGAATAAGGAAACTTCTTGGGTCGCCAAGTTTGGGTGGAACTTTGTTTTGAAGAATGGCGGAGCTTTCATCGCTTAGAAAAGTGGCAGAAATTTGTTCAATTTTGTGTTTGTTGCTTATTAGTTCTTTGAGAAATTTTCCATAGTTAGGCATTCAGGCTAAGACGTCGACAAGAGGCACGTTGATTCGGATGGATCGAATCATGTCGATGATTTTTTTAGTATTGGCCTCCATTTTTTCTTTTCTAAGGCGTTAAGGATATAGGATCTTTGTTTTGTATGGTTTTGGTAATGGCGTTTCTTTGATTGGTTTCGGAGGTTGAGTTTTTGGTTGTGGTGTAGGTTCATCTTCTTCATCATCGCTATCGAAGTTGATAGGGGTTTCAGAATTGTTTTGTTGATCATTTGGGCTATCTGGTGGATCATAGGATTTACCACTTCTTGTGAATATGACATTTACATGCTCATTACGAGATTGCGATGGTTAATAAGCTTTAGAATTGTTACCTCGTGGGTTTGGTTGAGTGTTGATTGGAAAAGATCCAGAAGGTCGTTCAGATTGCTTGTCAACGAGTCTGTCAAACTTAGTTTCGAGGTTTGGATTGCAGCTTTATAATTTTTGGCTACTGTTTTGATTTGAGTTTTTAGGTCCATGAATGTTTCTTTGGCAAAAGCGTTGGTTGATTGCTGAGATTTCATAAAATCGTTGAATTGTCTTTGAAGAGCATAGGATTTATCATCAGTGTTAGATCGGTAGTTGTCTCGGTTGTAATCATTCCGTCTAGTTAAACGCCAATTATCGCGATTCGAGTCGCGGTAATCATTGTAAAAACGAGTCTTACAGAAAGTTTGCATGAATTTAGCCTCTTCTTTATGAGACATAGGTATGTCATCATCGTCAAGATCGGGTGTTGGTTGTTTTGCACAAGATTAAAGTTCTTTGTACTGAGCATCCATTTTTATGGTCATGGCATCCATTCAGGCTATAATTTTATTAGTGTCGAAATTTCTGTTACCTTCATCGGCAAAAGCAACGGTTTTCTTAAGAGATGATTTGGTTTTTTGATTTTTAGCTCAGTCGAGCTTGAGTAAGACTTTGTCTTCGAGAAGCTGATAAGCTTGATTTGGTGTTTTATAGAGGAAAATACCACCAACTGCGACGGCATTTAAGACTTTTCGTTGAGACCGTGGTAAAAGATTTTAATGATATTGCCTTTGGATAGATTGTGACCATGGCAATTGCTGAGCATTTCTTTCATACGGAGC